>CAUYRH010116678.1:0-82392 GCA_963574655.1 Perodicticus potto
CCTGTGGTCCCAGCTGCTTGGGAGGTGGAGGCAGGAGACTCGCTTGAGCCCAGGAATTGGAGGTTGCTGTGAGCTGTGATGCCACAGCACTCTATCCAGGGCAATGGCTTGAGGCTCTGTCTCGAAAAAAAAAAAAATTATACAATGCATTATTGCTTGAATATTGCCTTACAAGAATAAAAAAAAAGGAGGCTCGGTGCCCATAGCTCAGCGGCCATAGCTCAGCACTTAGGGTGCCAGCCACATACACCAAGGCAAGAACATGACAACTGCAACAACAGCAACAAAAAATAGCCGGACGTTGTGGCAGGCGCCTGTAGTCCCAGCTACTTGGGAGGCTGAGGCAAGAGAATTGCCTAAGCTCAAGAGTAGTTTGAGGTTGCTGTAAGCTGTGACGCCATGGTACTGTACCGAGGGCGACATAGTGAGACTCTGTCTCAACAACAACAAAAAATTATATTCTTCTAACCACAAATATTTGTTTCACAAATATCAGATTTATTTCCCACTGTTGTGTTTCTATGCTTTTTTACAAACATAATGATTTGTTTCAATGCTTAATCATAGTACAGTCCTATAAAGGATATTTCAGTTGAGAAGTAGACTTGATGTATGTGTACCAAAAATGTATAGAATTCTGTACAAGTTATAGGATTCCCAAGACTGAATTAGCAGGTACATAGGAAATGACAGCTACTTGTGACTGCTGCGAGGCATATGGCGATTGTGAAGCACCATTGCTTACTTTTTGTTTCATATTTATTCTCAATTTTATTGGGGTGTTATTCGTATACACTGAACTGTATTCATTTAAAGTGTGATTTGATGAATTTTGACAATTGTAATTGCCCATAGAACTGTCACCACGATCAAGACATTTCTATCATTCTCAAAAGATTCCTAAGCCCCTAAATACCTCCTTGCACCCTCTGCCCAGGCGATCACCTATCTGCTTTTTAGTTAGTATAGTTTGTGTTTTCTAGTATTTTAAACTAGTGAGAAAAAAGAGGAGATCAGATGGAATTTTTTGTGTTTTCCTTAGACTTCTTCATTTTTGGAGAAGTATTAGTTTCTTTTTTAGGTATTAGGTTTATTCCTTGATTCTCCTTAAAGCTGTCTAAGCACAATTCTTGGGTGTTCTTGACCTCTACTTTGCCTGGAATCTAACTTCCTCCAGTATACCCATAGTTGGTTCTCTTAAACTATACATGCAACTATACATGCTAACATGGTTTCTTCATTCACATTTTTCCTTAGTGTTGTTGTAGGGCCATAAACAGAGGTGATTTTCAACTAGAAATTCTAAGCTCCTAAAATTTTTCTTAGTGTTACTGAGACTTTTTACTTGTCACTTGGTAAGATCAATACATCCCCCAGCCCCAGAGTCTCAAGGTGTACTTACTTCAGTTTTTCTTTTTAAGAATTCATGCTATAGTGGCCAGTATGGTGGCTCACACGCCTGTAATCCTAGCACTCCAAGAGGCCAAAGTGGGTGAATTGCTCGAGTTTAGGAGTTAGAGACTCCAGAGCCAGAGCTAGACTCCATCTCTAAAAATAGCCGGGCATTGTGGCGAGTACCTGTAGTCCCAGCTACTGGGGAGGCTGATGCAAGAGGATTGCTTGAGTCCAAGAGTTTGAGGTTGCTGTGAGCTATGATGCCGTGACACTCTACTGAAGGTGAGGCAACCAAGGGAGACTCTGTCTCAAAAAAAAAAAATTCAAATTATAGTGTGAATTTTAGGAAACATAAAAGAATGCCCTTTTAGTCACTTGTTACATTTATTACTTGTTTCATGTTTCTTGGTGTATGCAGTGTTTTCTAGTGTGGGGAATACTCTTGGAAAAGTCTTGCCTCCTGGAGCATAGGAAATGGGGACTGAGGAAGGACTCAAATGAAGCTTCTCCAAAGCCCATTTAGCTGCCATCTGCAACAGCATTGTCTATAGAATGCAAGCTAGATATCTAAATTTCAACTTTCAAAAGTGGCTACATTAAAAAACAAAAAAGAAATAGTGACATTAATTTTAAAAATGTATTTTATTTAACACAGTATATCCAACATACTATAATTTCTACATGCTGTCAATATAAAAGCCGTGAAGCTTATTGAGATAAGGTCTGACAGTTAAGTTTGTGAACTTGCCACAATGTGCTTGCACTGGTAGCACTGTATAAGCAGCTCAGTAAGGTTTCATAACTTTGGTATATCAGTGTTTCATAGCTGTGTTTGTATTGATGTGTGACGGTGTCTTGTTGAGTGATGTTCATTATTATTGCATGTTTTTGTGTGGCATCTTGAGAATGTTGGAGTTTGAATTAGAACAATGAACAAACACTAAATTTCTTGTTAAACTTGGCAAGAGTGAAAGTGAAATCAGGGACATGTTTGTCCAAGTTTATGGGGATAATGCCATGAAGAAAATGTGAATATACAAATGGATTAAATGTTTTTGTGAGGGGTGAGAAAACATCATTGATGAAGAGAGGTCAGGGTAGCCAAAAACAAGCAAAACTGACAAAAAGATTGCAAAATTTGTTTTGTGTGTCAAATAATCTGCTGCCTGTGAAAAACATAGCAGACCAAGAAACATTGATTGAAAAAAACAGGAAAATTTAAACTGAAAATATTGGCATGAGAAAGGTATAAGCAAGCAAAAATGGTCTTGAAGAAGCTCACTGATGAACAAAAGCAAAGGAGAGTCAAAGTTGCCAAGACCTTATGGAGAGGTGAGATGATGTTCTGGGCCAAGTTATCGCTGGTGTTGAAACTTGAGTGTACCAATACAATCTGAAACAAAGTATCAAAGTACACACTGGAAGTCAGCTGGTTCTCCTTGACCAAAAAAGGTCTGTCAGTCCAAATCAAGAGCCAAAATGATGTTAACCTTTTTTGATTTCAGAGGGATTGTTCATTATGAATTTATACCACCTGGACAAACAGTTCACAAAGTTTACTATTTGGAAGTGCTAAAATGGCTATGTGAAAAGTTAGACAAAAATGACCTGAACTTTTGACCAATAACGTATGGCAAAGTTAGACAAAAATGACCTGAACTTTTCACCAATAACATATGGCAAAGTCAGACAAAAATGACCTGAACTTTTCACCAATAACGTATGGCTCCTGCGTTATGACAGTGCACCAGCTTACAAGGCACTGTACTGTCTGTGAGGGAGTTTTTAGTCAGTAAACAAGCAGCTGTATTGGAACATCCTCCCTATTCACCTGACCCAATGACTTTTTTCTTTACCTGAAGATAAAGGAAATGTTGAAAGGAAGACATTTAATGACATTCAAGATGTCAAGGGTAATGCCAGTGGCAGCTCTGATGGCCATTCCAGAAAAAGAGTTCCAAAATTGCTTTAAAGGGGGCACTAGGTGCTGGCATTGGTGCATACCTTCCGAAGCGGAGTACTTTGAAGGTGATGGAAGTGATATTCAGCAATGAGGTATGCAGCACTTTGTCTAGGTTGAGTTCTCAAACTTAATTATTAGACCTTGTATTTTAAAATTCTTAATTTAATACTAAATCTTTGAAGTCAGTTTATATTTTAGATTCATGGAGCACTTTTAACTTATTCGCATTTCCAATGTTAGTTATTGGCTTCTACCACTGGATTATGAACTGTCTTTTTTTTTTTTTTCTATTAAAGACAAAGCATCTTGACTCCAAATTGGCTTTAACAACTGTTTGACTTTCATAGGTTATGGCTTTCATGTTTCAGAATGGTTTCTGTGGTGGAGATAAAAAGTTTTTTATTTTTATAAAGGTCAATACATTTTTACACGCTTTCATTACAAAAGTAATATCATTGTTGAAGAGTTAGAAAAATCTGGGCGAACAACTAGAAATTGTTAATGCAGCGATAACCAGTGCTAAAATTTTTATTGAATTTACTCCTTTTGAATGTTTCATTTTAAATCAAAGAGAAAAAAGTGCAGTATTGTTTTTTTTTTGGTCTTGATTCTTTCCTCTTTGTATTTCAGACATTTGTTAAATATTATTGACAGTCCTTTTACTTAATTTTGTCTATGTTTATGCTTTGTTTTTTCCAGGCTACATCCTCCAACAGGGTCTCTATAGTGGAGCCATTTGAACACAGTAATCTGAATAGTGTTCCCTAGATTGGGGTGTTAATAATAGAACACACTTGATAGCTTTTATGTACTCATTGCTAAATCAATGTAGTTGCTTTCTATTTTTTCTGTCTGATACCTTGTACATATCCTCTAGCTTTCTTTGTTATTGATACGTAATTTACACATTAGAAAACTCTTTTGAAGTATGCAATTTAGGATTTTTCAGTTTACTCTCAAAGTTGTGCATTTATCACTTTTATAATAATTCCATAATACTTTCATTACCCCCAAAAGAAACTTGATGTTCATTAGAAGTTCATTTACCATTTCCCCTTTGTTCAATCCCCTGGCAACCATTAGTTTACCTTCTATCTCTGTGAATTTACTGTTCATACAAATAGAATTATACAATATATAGTCTTTTGTGGTGTTTGACTTCTTTAATGTAGCATAATGTTTTCTTCCTGAGTTAGAGTCTCACTTTGTCAACCTGAGAATGATATGGCATCATAGCTCACGGCACTCTCAGACTCTTAGGCTCAAGCGATTCTCTTGCCTCAGCCTCCCAAGTAGCTGGGACTATATGTGCCCACCACAACACCTAGCTATTTTTTTTTCTTTTAGAGTTGGGGTCTTGTTCTTGCCCAGGCTGGTCTCGAACTCCTAAGTTCAGGCAATCCACCCTCCTTGGCCTCCTAGAGTGCTAGGATTACAGGCATGGGTCACAGCGCCTGGCCTTGCATAATGTTTTCAAGGTTTTTTCATGTTGTAGCATGTATGAGTACCTTTATTCTTTTGGGGGGCTGAGTAGGTTTCTATTGTATGGAGGTACTACATTTTGTATATCCATTCATCACTTGGCAAACTTTTGGATTATTGCCACTTTTTTTTTTTTTTTTGCAGTTTTTGGCCAGGGCTGGGTTTGAACCCGCCACCTCCAGCATATAGGTCTGGCGCCCTACTCCGTTGAGCCACAGGCGCCGACTATTTCCACTTTTTGAGATCATATTCGTCCTCCAGCATAACTTTCTTTTCTTTTTTTTTGAGACAGAGTCTTACTATGTCACCCTTGGTAGAGTGCCGTGGCATCACAGTTTACAGCAACCTCAAACTCTTGGGCTTAAGCGATTCTCTTGCCTCAACCTCCCAAGTAGCTAACTACAGGTGCCTGCCACAACGCCTGACGATTTTTTTGTTGCAGTTGTTGTTGTTTAGCAGGCCTGGGCCGGGTTTGAACCTGCCTGCCTCCGTGTATGTGGCCAATGCCTTAACCACTGAGCTTTGGGCACTGAGCCCGGCGTAACTTTCTTAATATTATTCTCCATTCTTGTCAAAATTTTCAGTGGCTCCCTATTATTCATACAACATAAAAGAAAAGTACTTAGTTTGTATTCAGAATCTTACCAAGTATAATCTCAAACTACTTTCCTTTCCATTCTTATTTTCTGTTGTGTCCTTTATTGTCTGTGAAATAAATGCTTCATATGAATTATAAATTACATAGGAAATATAGATAAATTTGTCATTTGATCTAAATTTTTAAAAAGGAGGCTCTATGTTGACAAACCAAGGAATATATATATAGGATAGTATGGGGACTTTGAGAAAGGCAAATGTAATATCAGAACACAGCTGAGTGCTGTGGCTCATACCTACAATCTCAGTGACTGGGGAGGCTGAGATGGGAGGATCACTTGAGGCCTGGACAGTGTGGCAAGACCTCGTCTCAAAAGGTAAAAAAATAACTGGTGGTGTGTATCTGTAGTCCCAATTACTTGGGGGGTTCAGGCAGTAGGATTGCTTGAGCCCAAGAGTTCAAGGCTGCATTAAGGTATGATTGTGCCACTTCACTCCAGCTTGGGTAACAGAGTGAGACCCTGTCTTTGTTAAAAAACAAAACAGGATAAAGAAAAAACATTACAGTAAACACTATATAGTAAAAAAACTTTTTTCTGCATTTGTTCAAATGTGTATTTTTTTGAGACAGAGTCTTACTCTGTTGTCTTGGGTGGAGTGCCATGGTGTCATAGCTCATAGCAATTACAAACTCTTGGGTGATCCTCTTATCTGAGCCTCCCAAGTAGCTGAGACTATAGACATGTGCCACCATGCCCAGCTAGTTTTTTCTAGTTTTAGTAGAGACATGGTCTTGCTCTTGCTCAGGCTGGCCTCGAACTCCTAAGCTCAAGCAATCCACCGGCTTGGCCCCCCAGAGTGCTGGGATTACAGGAGTGAGCCACTATACCTGGCCCATTTGTTCAAATGTTAGAGAAATACTCATTTTTATATAAAGTGAAAACGGCCTCATTTCTGAATCAACTTTTGATACATGAGAACTTACTGAAATCATTGTTTTTCTGGTTAACATTCTAGTAGTTTGTTTTTTCTGAGACTTCAGTTTTTTTCTTTAAATATAGATGGAGTCAGTCTTTTTCTCCTTTTCACATATCTGAAATAGTAAAAATGAAATATTTTTACATGTACTTAAAAAAGTATTCCCAGAATGCCTTACACACATATACCAGAAAGAAGTACAAACATTGAGTGGTATTTGCTCACATTTTATAGAAAGGAGAGTGTAGTGTATATCCTTTCTTGTTTATTCCACATTATATCTTAGAGATCTTTTAATATTAGCTATTGAGAACTTTATTATTTTTCCACAATAATATTGTTTATTCCAATGTAATGAATATGCTATTGGTTTTTCCAGGGGACAACTAGTCCCCTGTTGATGGATATTTAGGTTGTTTCTAGTCCTGTGATAGTACTGCAGTGCATAAGTTTGTACATACATCATTTCATATGTATGCCAATATTTCTGTGATAATTTCTCAGAAGTGAAATTGCCAGATCAATATGTATCAACCGAAGTTTTATTACCCATATTTTTAAGCATAGAAAAAGAGATTAGGAAATACAAATGGACAAATAGAAACTGGATTTTTATAACAAATTTTGTTTATAGTTGAAAAAATGGAAAATCAGAAATTTTAAGTCATTGCCCATGGTCATTGTAATCCACAATGTGTGTGTGTCTCGGTGTTATGATACTAACTTAGCTGTCCCTGATTTTAAATAAGATCCTGTCTTTCCTGTTATATCCATACTGCATTTGATGAGCAAAGGAATGGAAAAGTCATATCAACTTCGTTTTGGTGAGAAATAGTAGAATCCCAGACTTTATTTTGGGGGTTAGTACTTTAAGAAGCTCTGCATTCTGAAGGCTCTCAGTGTGCCTCTCAGTTTTGAAAGGAATCATTTCTGATATTAAAGGGTGTCATGAAGTAACAGTAAATAAAACAATCTAGGATAGATTTGAGTGAAGTACTTTGAAAGAGAACCTAATATACTTAGATATGTAATGTCAAAGGTAGCATTTCAGATTGGTAGGGGAAAAGATGGATAAGTTGGTAATTTATGTTCAATTTTATAACCATTTGAGGAAATAAAACTCTTGTTCCTTGCTTTATTCTTTACATAAGAAATGTGTTTAAATATTACAACAAAGGATAACTTAGAAGGGCTTTATAAGGTTAGCTTTTTGTTAAATAGACTAAACTCAGTAAGTTCTGAAGTACATGTATATCTTTTTTTTTTTTTTTTTTTCCCAGACAGAGTCTCACTATGTTGCCCTCAATAGAATGCGGTGACATCACAGCTCACAGCAACCTCAAATTCCTGGGTTTAAGCGATTCTCTTGCCTCAGCCTCCCAGGTAGCTGGGACTATAGGCGCCCACCACAACGCCTGCCTATTTTTTTTTTTGTTGTTGTAGTTGTCATTGTTGTTTAGCAGGCCCAGGCTGGGTTCAGACCTGCCAGCCCCAGTGTATGTGGCTGGCACCCTAACTACTGAGCTACGGGCACCAAGCCTGAAGGACATGTACAGCTTGAATCAGTGATTATACTTTAGGAATTTAGTACTATAGATGTGCTCGCACTTTGTTGGAGTTGTCATTGCTGTTTAGCATGCCCAGACCCGGTTCTATCTAACCTGCCTGCCTGGGTGTATGTGACTGGCGCTGTAACCACTATGCTATGGTCGCCGAGCCCATTTTCTTTTAATATTTGCATTCAGATTGATAAAACTTGTTCATGCAGAATTCATTAAACTTTGGAGCAAAAGCATATCACTTTCAAAAGTGAGCTCCTCAGGTTAAGTAAATTCACTAAGTTTTGTTTCAACTCAGCATCACTAATGTTAAGTTCAAAAGGATATTGCAAAAGTTGAAAAGCAGCTTAAATTTCTGAATATCAATAAAATGTTCTTTCACTATTTCTTGTCAGTTTTACAGCTACTTTGTGAAATATCTTAATTATAATGAAAATTGATACATGTTGATTCATGTTAGAAAAAATATAAAATCTTTCTTATTGATCTGTATGATGAAAACTTTAAATCTCAACATAAATTCCCATATTGGTGTAGCCAGGTTATAAATAAAATTTTCCTTTCTTCTTTGGTGGTTCAAGTTAATCTTGTTCATATGTAGTAAAAATAAGTGAGAAAAAGAATATTGCAATTTTTGGCTTTTATTACCTGGTATTGAAAAACATTTTTTTCATGCATCAGAGTTAATGTTAGAGTAAATCTTTGTGAAATTATTCTACTACTCAGGCAGTGTGCAGAGAATGCAAAATCTTTAAATGTATTGTCTTCTGTTTTTTCAGTGTTCTCACAAAATGGCAAGGATTCGTATCATTGGCATGTACATATGGAATGATTTTAATAACTCTATCTGTGGCATTTTTCATGCACTGCTTCAGAAAGCTGAACACATTTTTAGTGTGTATCAGACAGTGCAATAAAGCAGTAGGAAAACAACACTTTCTGCTTTTAAAATTCCTACCATAGCTGGAGCTGTCATGACAGAATCTAATTTTCTAATATCTAGATGAAATTTTTTGAGAGAAGTAAAGGATTGAAAAATATCTGTGCCAGTATTTTGATTTTTTAAAAAACTACATACTGACAGCCTCCCTTAAATTTGGAAATTCTGGCACCGCATCCGTAGCACAATGGTTACGGCGCCAGCCACATGCACTGAGGCTGGCAGGTTTGAGCCTGGCCAAACCTGCACATCACACTGCAACAAGAATATAGCCAGGAGTTTTGGTGGGTGCCTATAGTCCCAGCTAGTTGGGAGAATGAGGCAAGAGAATCACTTAAGCCCAAGAGTTTGAGGTTACTGTGAGCTGTGACACTACAGCACTCTACTGAGGGTGACATAGTGAGACTTTGTCTCAAAGAAAAAAAAAATTTTGGAAATTCTTTCAAAGAAAACGTACTTGAAGTTTTTTTTGCAGTTTCTGGCTGGGGCTGGCGCCCTACTCCTTTGAGCCATAGGTGCCGCCCTTTTTTTGATACAGAGTCTCACTTTGTTGCCCATGGTAGAGTACAGTGGCATCATAGCTCACAGCAACCTCAAACTCTTGGGCTCAAGCAATCCTTCTTCCTCAGCTTCCCAAGTAGCTGGGATTACAGGCGCTGGCCACAATGCCTGGCTATTGTTCTTTATTTTATTTTATTTTTTATTTTTAGAGATAGGGTCTAACTCTTGCTCAGAGTGCTCTCGAACTCCTGAGCTCAGACAGTCCACCTGCCCCAGCCTCTCAAAGTGTTGAGATTACAGATATGAGCCACCGCACCTGGCTGTACCTGAAGTTAAATGTACAGTATCTCTTGTATGAAATGGCTTATCTACAGCTAAAGAAAATAGTAATTTAAAATTTTGAATTTGTTTATTTTTGATATTAGGAGGAAATTCTTACATGTGATGGGCATTTGTTTGATGGTGTATCTAAAGAGTATCTTTTAGTATTCCACATTTTCTTTGTTTTGTTATTAAATCATAGCTGTGTACATTAGTGCAATCGTGGGGTACAATATGCTGGCTTCACATACACTCTGAAACATTTACATCAAACTGTTTAACATAGCCTTCATGGCACTTTCCTAGTTATTGTATGAAGACATTTGTATTCTGCATTTAGTAAGTTTCATCTGTACTCTTACAAGATGCACCGTAGATGTGATCCCACCAATTATCCTCTGTATAAGTGTTCTTATCTGTCTGTATCCATGTTAGCATCTATTGTTTGTGGACATTTTAATAAAAGCCATTTTAACAGGGGTAAAATGATATTTCATTGTTTTTAATTTGAATTTCTCTGATGATTCAGCATTTTCCACTTTTGTCTATCTTCTTTTGTGTACAGACATTTATATTCTACATTTAGAAAGTTTCACCTGTACCCTTCTAAGATGCATTTTGAAAAGCATTTGTTCATGTCTTTTTTCCACTTTTTGATGGAACTGTTTGATTCTTTTTCTTGCTGATTCCCTTGAGTTCTTTGTAGATTCTAGTTATAACCCTTTACTGTAGGTATGTGAATAGCTTGTGAATATTTTCCAGTGTAGCTTGTGAATATTTTCTTTCATTCTATAGATTGCCTTTTAGCTCTGTTAATTATTTCCTTGGCTGTATGAAAGCTTTCTAATTTAACCAGTTCCCTCTTACTTTTATTGCTGTTGTGACTGCCATTTGAGTCTTTTTCATAAATTCTTTGCCTGTGCCAATAACTAGAAGAGTTTCTCCTACCTTTTCTCCTGGAATTCTTATAATCTGATGCCTTATATTTAAGTCTTTTATCCATTTTCAGTTAATTTTTGTGAGTGATAAGAGATATGGATCCTGTTTTATGCTTCTACATGTGGCTATCCAATTTTCCCAGCACCTTTAATTGCATAAATATTCTTTTCCCCTACGTATATTATTATCTGCTTTGTCAAAGATTAGTTGGCTATATCTGGTTGGTTTTATGTCTGGAATTTTTGGTTCTATTCCATTCGTCTGTGTCTCTATTTTTGTCCCAATGCCATGTTGTTTTGGTTACTATAGCCTTATAGTGTAGTTTGAAGTTTGGTAATGCGATGCCTAAAGGTTTCTTCTTTTTTCTTAAGATTGCATTGGCAATCCCTTCTTCTCAGTTTCCAAATGAAATACAGGGTTAATTTTTTCTAGATCTGTAAAATATGATGGTGGTATTTTGATGGAGATTGCACTGAATCTTTAAATCAACTTTAGTAGTAACATTTTAACAATGTTGATTCTACCAGTTCAGAGCATGATATGTTATTTCCATTTTTTTGTATCATCAACAATTTATTTCCTTAGTGTTTTATGTATTTTTTTTTGTAGAGATCTTTCACATCCTTGGTTAAGTATATGCCTAGGTATTTTATGTTCTTTGTAGCAATTGTGAATGGTAATGAGTCTTTGATTTGACTCCCTGCCTGTTATTGGTATGTAGGAATACTACTGATTAGTATACATTATTTTGTAACCTGTGACTTTGCTAAATTTATCCAAGAGTCTCTTGGTGCAGTTTTTGGGTTTTCTAGATATATAGTCATATTATCAGCAAAACTGATTTGATAGTTTGACCTCTTCTTTCCTTAATTGGATGCCCTTTTCTTCTTTCTCTTGCCTGATTCCTATGGCCAGCACTTCCAGTGCTATGCTGAATATGTATTAACAGTGGGCATCATTGTCTTGTTCTAGTTCTTAGTGGGAATGAGTTCAGTTTTCCCCCATTCAGTATGATTTTGGTTGTGGATTTGTCACAAATGGCTTTTATAATTTTGAGATATGTTCCTTCCATGTCTAGTTTGTTGAGGGTTTTTAATCATGAAAGGGCACTGAATTTTGTTGAATGCTTTTTCTGCATGTATTGAAATAATCATATAATCTTTGTTTTTGCTTCTGCTTATGTGGTGAATCACATTTATTGATTTGCATACAATGAATCATCCTTGCATTCCTGGGATGAAGCCCACTGGGTCATGGCAAGTTATTCTTTTTTTCTGTGCTGTTGAATTCTGTTTGCTAATACTTTATTGAGCATTTTTGCATCTATATTCATAAGGGATATTGGCCTATAGTTTTATTTTATGTGTGTGTGTGTCCTTTCCTAGCTTTAACATCAAGGTGATACTGGCTTTGTAGAATGAGTTGGGAAGGATTCCTTTCTTCTCAATTTTATGGAATGATTCTTACAGTAGGTGTATCAACTATCGTTTGTAGCTCTGATAAAATTTGGCTGTGAATCCATCTGTTCCAGGGCATTCTTGTTGTTGTTGTTGTTAGAAGATTTTTTTATTGCAGCTTCAATCTCATGACTTGCTTTTTGTCTGTTCAGGACGTCTGTTTCTTCCTGATTGAGTCTTAGAAGGTTGTGTGTTTCTAGGAATTGTTCATTTCCTTTAAGTTTTTGAGTTTATGTGCATAGAGATTTTCATAATGTTCATAGATAATATTTTGTATTTCTGTTGTATAAGTTATCATATCTCCTTTTTCATTTCTTATTTTGCCTATTTGGGTCTTTTCTATTCCTGGATAATCTAGTAAGAGCTCTATGAATTTGTTTATATTTTGAAAGAACCAACTTTTTGTTTTACTGATCTTCTGTGTTATTTTATGGTCTTCAATTTCCATTTAGTTCTTCTCTGACTTTAATTATTTCTTTTCTTGTGCCAGCCTTGGGTTTGGTTTGCTTTTCCTTTTCTAGTTCCTTGAGGCATGTCATTAGATTGGTAATTTGTGATCTTTCTGTATTTTGATGTAGGCATTTAAGGCTATTTGAATTTTCCACTTATAACTGCTTTTGCTGAATCCCACAGATTTTGGCAGCTTGTGCCCCCTTTGTCATTCAGTTTGAGGAATCTTTTTATTTCTATCTTAATTTCATTATTAACCCAATAATTGTTCAGCAACAGGTTGTTTAATTTTCATGACTTTGTGTAGAACTGTCAGTTCTTCCTGAAGCTGACTTCTATTTTTATGCCAATGTGGTGTTAGAAGATACATGGTATGCCTTCAAAGTTTTTGAGTTTCTGGAGTCATGTTTTGAAACCTAAAATATGATTGATCTTGAAGAATGTTCCATGTGCTGATGAGAAGAATGCATATTCAATAGTTTTGGGTTAAAATATTCTATAAATGTCTATTAGGCTCATTTGTTGTATAGTTCCATTTAAGTTCACTGTTTATTTATTTATTTTCTACTTGGAGTCTCTGTCTGGTTGTCAGTGGAATGTTGAAGTTCTGGCTATTTCCTGTAAGGCAAGTGGTCTGGTCTTGACAAATTCTCTTAGTGCTTCCTTATCTGGAAAATTGTTTATTTCTCTGTTATATATAAAACTTAGTTTTGTAGGATACAAAATTCTAGGCTGGCTGTAGTTCTATTTAAGAAGACTAAAGATGGGGACCCAATCCCTTTTGGTTTGTAAGGTCTCAGTTGAGAATTCTGCAGTTAGCCTGATGGGTTTGCCTTGGTAAGTTACTTGGTATTTTGACCTTATAGTTCAGTTCACAGGAGATCCTCCTTTATGTTGTCTTCTTTGTGATGAATTTCACAAGTACTTGTTCAACTTTTAGATATCTAAATCTCTAGAAAGATAAGGAAAGTTTTCCTCAAAAATTCCTTGAAATATGGTTTCCAGCCTTTTTCTTTACCCACAGGGATGCCTATGATTATTATATTTGGCTGTTTTATGTAATCTGCATTTCTTTGTTCTTTACTGTTAATTCTCTGTTTATTATTTTTGACTGACTGAATTAATTTGAAAGAGTTGTCTTCAAACTCTGAAATTCTTTCTTCTGCCTGGTCTGGTCTAGTCTTAAAACTTTCCACTGTAGGGCAGTGCCCATGGCTCAAAGGAGGAGGGTGCTGGCCCATATACTGGAGGTGGTGCGTTCAAACCCAGCCCGGGCCAAAAACAAAAAACAAAAAACAAAAAACAAAAAGAAGTTTTATATATTTTTTCTTTATATGTCAATCTCTCTAGTGAACTTTCCTATTCATTTCCTTAATAATTTCTTTGGTTTCTTTGAGTTGGCTTTCCATTCATTTAATTGCATTTTGTTAAGCTTCTTTATAATCTGTATTTGGAATTCTTTGTTATTTCAGCATGTTTATGGTATCCATTGTTCTTTTTTTTTTTTTTTTTTTTCAGCTTTTGGCTGGGGCTGGGTTTGAACCTGCCACCTCCGGTATATGGGGCTGGCACCCTACTCCTTTGAGCTACAGGCGCTGCCCCAGGATGGTATCCATTGTTAGAGAGTGATATTCTTTTTGGGAGGTGTCCTTTTGCTCTGATTTTTCATATGTTTGAAGTTATTATACTGATTCCTTCTCACATAGAAGAGCTATTATTTCTTATATTTGGAATTTCTTTTGTTCAGATGGGGCTTCCCCCATGCTCACTTGTATAAATGTGTTTGTGGTGTATATTTAGTTAGGACTTTTGGCTTTGC
Organism: Perodicticus potto; assembly: GCA_963574655.1. Lineage (NCBI taxonomy): Eukaryota > Metazoa > Chordata > Mammalia > Primates > Lorisidae > Perodicticus > Perodicticus potto. The sequence continues at coordinate 14,402 of CAUYRH010116678.1, forward strand.
CTGAGGGGCTTTAATGGTAATCTATTTTCCAGATGGATGCCTTGGGTATAGATATCTTTAGAATGGTTGTCTCAGTTGACAGTTGTTTGTAATTTGTAGCAATGGTAAAATATGCCTGTGGTCAGATTCTCTGTCTCTCTCTGATGAGGGTGGATGGTGGTGGTCTTTGAACTCCTTTCTCCTTTTCCAGCCTTGTGGTCTTGTGAGCAGTGTCAATTGTGTTGGCACACCCAGTTTAATCTCTGAGGCAGTAGGTGGTGCTTGTGGGTGAGAATCAACCTCACCTATATGATTAAGTCAGTAGATGGTTTAAAGGACTTTTAAAATTGACCTCCCTGTCACTAGGTGGTGCTTGTTGGACAGAACAAGTGGCAGTGTTGTTTTGGGGACCGGTGACAGACTCTAATCCAGTAGGAGAAGCACTTGCATGTCCCAGATGGTGGACAATGTCCTGGAACTTCCAGATGGGTCCTTATTCTCTGTCACAGCAGAGGAAGGATAGGAATGAAGATGGGTGGGGGCTGGGCGTAGTGAGCTTCCTCTCAGGCTTCACAAAACCTGGCCAGTAGCTGTTTTGGCAGGGGTCAAAGTTCTGCTCCTAGTTTCTGGGGAAACCCACCAGGGAGGGGCTTAGTCCCCCTACCCAGCTAGAACATCTGTTTGTGGAGATGGGGACATCTGAGATTCACAATTTGGCAGTTGGGAATGGGCCCTGCTCTTCTCCCTTGTCTCCTGCTCTGTAATCTCCCTGTGGCACCTGACAGCAGGTGGGACTAGCTGAGCTCCCCTATGATTTGCTGTGGGCTGGGAGCTTCCCTGCCTAAGATCCTTCCCTTGCTTAGAGTGTGACCTTCCTGTGAGGGTTAGGGGTGCTCAGCAAGTATGGTGTAGCTCAGAAGTACAGTGCAGTCTCCTCTCAGCTCTGCCCACGTAGGCTCCCTGGCCTCCCAAGAGACTGGTTCATAGATCTACCCTCTGTATCCCAGGCAATACGACCAAGTCCTGGGCACAGATGTGAGGGTGGGAGGAACAAACTGCTCCGTGTACCTTTTTCACTGGACTCCAGGCCTCTTGGGGGTTGTTCTCTGCTTTATATCTTGCTCCTTCTTGTTTCGTTCTTTAACCTCTTTCCATGGAGTCTCTTGTAGGTTCTGGCATACTTCCCTCAAAAATACACAGATTCTATGTTTTTCTGTTCTTCATCTAAAACTTTTCCTCCCTACTGTGATACTCTGGCAGCTGATGTCTCTGGTCAGCTATCTTTCTTTTTTTCTCTCTTCTGCATATATGTGTGTTTTAGAATTTGAAGAAGGCTGTCATTGTTTTACCATTTAAGTTAGAAGACTCCAGGATGACATTCCTTTTAGAAAACGTCTAATTTTGATATAAAATTCAATTTATCTATATAAGCTTTCCAAAAGTTCAATTAAAAGTTTTGGTGGAAAAATTAGTTTTGTTCTTAAAAGGTATATAAATACATATTCAAAGTTTATAGAGCACAAATATTTCAGATGGTTATTGCCCTATCTATTACAAAAGCAATTTTAAATTTATGCTGATGAACTTACGTTTTTATCTTTTAGGAGTCTAATTAAGAATTATTCTAGTGGATTATTTGAGATGCCCCTTTACGTCTTGTATTTGATGTTCTTTAGGCTTCCCATTCAAGTTCTGCATATTTTGATTGACCATAAAGCCAGAATTAAATTGGGCCTATAATTGCTTTCTAGAGTTTTTGTTGGGTATTAAAAGAATAACAATGTATTTCTTAGTTTGTCTCCTGCAAAGCATGAGCCCTAGAGATGTTATTTTCATCTGATAGGGAAAAAAAGTCTCTGTATGACTGTGTGTCTTAATGTATTAGAATCTTTCAAGGTTCTAACTGCTCATGTAACCTCACCTCAAATTCTGATGCAAACCCCACCTCATGGTTGAGAACTGATGAAGTGAGTTAAAAATGGCCACAGCCTCCAAATAGAACAGGATAGAAAAAGATGTAGAACCACTGGCTTACAAGGTTGTGGTTTCAGAGATGTGCTTTAGATGATAGCAGTGAATAACAAACACAGTGCCTGCTTCAGCAAATGGTTTTCCTGTCTGCTTTTAATTGAATCAGTCAGTTATTAGCCTCAAATAACCATTTCCTAAAGTGGCTGCAATAAGCAGAAGCAATTGTACTGTACTTTTCAAAGACTTGATTCAAACTCAGTAATTGAATTTTCTTGATTCCTCTCAGTCACAGGGCTACAACACTGGCAGAAACTAGAAGAAGGAAGTCCTGTTTAGAGAAAATCTGTTTTCATCTCCTTTAGGTTGAAAATGCATACTAAAGGTCTAATTAATTAATAAAGTGACTAAATAAGTCATTTTGTTGCCTAAATAGGAAAATTGTTTTGCATAGCAAGAAGTACCCAAACATTCTCTATGCTCACACAGATAAAACTGAATTGCTTTATTGCAACTATTCTTGCCTGAGTGTGTTATGAAGCATTAGTAGAGCATGTATAGATCTATATAGGCTTCTTAAAATCCTTAGGTGAGGAGTAGACTTGAGACAGTATGCGCAGTTGGTTGGGAGGTAGTTCCAGATACTTAGAAAAGAAACACAGTATTGTTAATATGCTAGACATTATCTGCTGGGCAATGAATCACTACCAAATCATCTAGGTTTTTATTTTTCTTAGTATAGTATTGTACCTTTTTCTGTGGAATATTTTTAAAAGATTTTTCTAGAAAACATTTTATACCATACTACTACATAAGTTGTATCATCCAAATCATGGATGAAATATATTCTTAATAGTAGACAAAGTTTTAATTTAAAAATTGTTTCAGGAAGCAGGAGACGTTCACCAGAATATTCAGATAAATGTCAGGCTGCAGCTGGCAAGTATGGCCTCAGCCTGCCGTGCTAGGGCATGCACCCCTTGCTTCTCAATGCCTTTAGAAGCACATAAAGTCCTGAACAAATAGGGCCTGACAAAGATGGACTTGGCCAAAGGATCCCATGTATACAGGTCTTTGGAATAATATTCACCCTGATTCAAGAGATCAATTTTTGGGAAATCTGTTGGAAGTCTCCAGTTGTAGCAAATCTGTTTGTATATATGACTACAGGCAGTGATAGTGGCCTCACCTGATCCTTCTGGATTACAAGGTTGTGGTTTCAGAGATGTGCTTTAGGGTAGGGTGTTGGCAAGAACTCCTCACACTCTACTGAATAATCACAAAGGCGGTTCAGGTTCCAATGACTGTGAATTCAGCTCATCTTCCATTAGTGAATATTATCCACTCAAAGCAATGATTTCTTCTCCTCTCCTTCGCTGTCCCCTGCCTGGAATTTGCTGGAAGATATTCATTCCACTTTACTGTCTGGGTGACTCTTATCACCTCTTCCTCTTCTTGTCTCTCTCTCCCTTCTCAAAGCTTTTTCACATTGAGATTATTGAGAGAATTCCTCAGAAATGGATTTTTGCAAGCCAAATACTACATTCAGTTCCTACTTTCAAGAAAAGAAAATAGAAACTGGTGGTGGGAAAGTGATGGGAGGATACTTATTCTCTGAAGAGTTTTCTTCATTTAAAAAGAGACTTCTCTACAGGGTTCTGTTAATGGCCAGCCTTCCCAGGAACTTTATGAATAGGTAGATGTATGAGAATTTGCTTTACAGAGCTCAGTTCTACATACTTCTATTATGAGATGTGCAGAAATTTCACTTGGTGAGGTTTCCACTTTCTTCTAACTATTAAGATCATGTTTACTTTGGAATGCTAATATATCAAAGATGAGGTTTCAGTGTCAAAAGCCCATTTCAAATTTAAGGAAAAACATAGTTTAGTTTTGTAGAGCAAGGAATACTTTGTGCTTTCACATGACCTTGAGAGTCTTCACTTTATGCTAAATGGTAATGACAAAATCCATCTCACCAGATTTAAGGAAGACTCATTCCAACAGGTCCAAAGGTATTTTTCCTCTTCTTCTCAACCTCTCCTTATTCTTCCCTTTCTCTATTTCCCCTTCATATTTGTTTTTTTTTCTTTCTGTCTCCTTCCTTTTTTTCTGTCTGTCTTTTAGAACAAACACCCAGTAGAGTATGAATACAGCAGTATATTTTCATGCTTCTTCACAGATTTGGCTCCGTTGCTCCATGTGACCTTAACTGTTACTTCATGAATAGTGCAATTATCCTTTTACACCCAGACTGCCCCAACACACCCTATGCTCCCCAATCCCCACAACAAGTAAAAAAGAATTATAATTCATAAACACCTGGGCTTAAAAGCCCACAAAGACACAATTTGCAGATGAGAAATAGTTTGGAAAAAGTACTGGGCATAGTAAAACACTGTTCAGAGAGTTGATCAAAGAGTGATAAGCATGGGATTATCATTAGGAAGGCAAAAAATATACCACAGAAAGTGGCATTCTTTACAGCTGGAAGTGGGGATATTATTTGGTAGACCTGCAAAAGCACTTTGGGTGATTTAATAGGTATGAACCAGATCTTGAAATTGGAATTGAAAAAGACTTATTATATAATTTAGTCCCTTTGGCCAGGAAGGGAACAATACAATATTGGATCTAAATTTAATTGGGATTTAACTAGATTTTGTGAAATTTTTTCATTTTTCATTTAGAAAGCACACAGTGTTCATCCTCTCAGGAGCAGGGATGGACTTCATAACCCAATAGCGCATAGTGTATCTTAAATCAATTCTGAGCAGCCACAGTGGGGTAGTCAGAGGTGTCAGACTGGAATGAGAATCTAAGCAGCTTTGCAGTGTACCAAGGGAAGGAGGTTAAACCTTTTGGACAGAAAATGATCAGAATCATAGTTTCTATTTTTACTTTTTTTCCTTTTTGACATTGAGAATCTATGCTGGGATTTCATCTTTTGCCCCAAGACTCCTACAGCCGTTTCTTAACAATTCTTGCTTACATAGAACACTTATAAAAAAACGTATTAAATCATTTTGGCCTGAATCTATCCAAAGCCAAAGGTATTTTAAAGTACTATCCTCCATGCAAACAATACCAAGATTATAACAAGGAGATTTGACATTAAAGAATAATAAGGCAATGTATAAATTAAGCATATAATGTTTGACTTCTATCAAGGACTATGCCATTTGCATAATCCAATTGAATATACTCTCACTAACTCATATTTTCCAACACACAGCTCTCATATATTGCCATCAGAGAAAACAACAAACTACGTGCGATTAAAAAGTACTAAAGTGACTGGGTAAGAATTTATCTCAATTGCTACTACCTTATGAACATATTAGAGAAGTCCATATGCCTTCTCATCTGTCATTGTTTTTTCTCTCCCTCTGCCCACCACCTCGCCCCAACCTTTCTGTGATGATAGAATTGAGAGAGAAAAAGACAGGGAGGGGGAGAGAGAGAGAGAGAAAGAGAGGGAGAGAGAGATGAGTGAATAGAGTGAGTGGCTAGTGGCTATTTGTAAACTTGTCAAGTCCCAAATCTCATGGTCTTAGCCAATGTTCTGATCACAGGAAGCAATTTGTGATATAGACAGTCTAAGTTCAGAATGAACCACACCAGTGAGATGAAGGGTGTTACATTTTCACACAGAGGAAAATTCAGACTCTGAGAGATAATACTAAAATTGTGTGGGCAGTAACTGAGTTGATACCACACAGGAGTCATCAATGATTTTGAAGAAAGCTAATATGGATTATCTATAATATGCTCTCTGAAAATGTACACATAGATGTTCTTAGAGGTTCTTAATCATTCCTCAGATCCCAGAGCTGGTGAGTGAAATTCTCCTTTGTAGAAAATCTACGGATGCTGAACAGATGAATAGCAGTAGTCTAGTGAAAAAATTAGAGAAACCATCACAATATCTGTTTTAAACTAAGTGCATGGTGGTGGTGATCTACAGAGAACATCTCTGAATGGTGAATAGACTAGAGGGGAGGGGTATGTCACGAGTAAAAAAAAAAAACAGTAAACTATTAGATATCTTCTGAATCACAGGATTTTTTATTTTTATTTTTTTCTGTTTGAAGGCATTATGAATCTTCATCCTTGTCGATAAATTACTTGAAAGTAGGTCATCTGGGCCCTGTGTGTTGCAAGACCAGACAGGCAGCTATGTAAAAGTCTGACACTGAGGAAAACTTGATATGTGTGCAATCAATAGATCAGTCTGGGTTTGGCAATAATACCCCAGAAGACCTCAGAAAATCCTATGGAAAGAAAGGTGGTTCGAGAGATAGAAAAAAATGGCAAAGTAGGTAAGTCCTTTGTGACTAGGGTTTTAGACCTGGGGTTAGAGATGGCAAATACTCTATTTTCTACATGTATATTTGTAGACGTATCTGAGAAGAAAGGGTGGTCATTGTCAAATTTCTTCCCAACTTTAGCTAAGGAGATGAGTCTATGGTATTTTCAAACTTAAACAATTTTTTGCCCTGTGTTTAATTATTCAATAATTTAGTTGTATTATGGTGTTTATGTAAACATTTAGCAATATGGAAGCTCCTTATGTAACTCGTAAAGCTAATTATGAGATATTTTATTTCTCAGAGAACCAGGAGGGTCATGTAAGGTCTTTTCTGTGTTTGGTTGGTGGATATTACAAGTACCTCTTTATTATCTGTAGAAGGGATGATTTTTCTGTAGGATATTTATTGATAGAAAATCCACCAACCACATTTCAGTATGTCTAGAAACTGTGCCTTTCATCAAACTTGCTAACAAGTTGCAAAAAATGAGTAGTATGTCCTCCAGAGAAGCAGCCAGATGCAGTAAGGGAAAGGCAGAAGAAGCTGGGGGCCTGGATAATCCATCAGCTTGTTAATTCACATCTCAATAATTGAGAGTTTGCTTTACAGTTATTGAATATTTATGAAGGTTCCACAATGTGGTGAAAAGTAGATGTAGCAAGTAAAAATGTCAAATAAAACCAACTGCACGTAGTTTTGTTTAACATAGATTTTTATTACTTGACTGGAACAAACAAAATAGAATATGTTTTCAAACTTCAGTGTGTACAAAATCATAAAGTGGGAGGTGTGTGTTAAAATTGCAGATTTCTAGACCAATCTTAGAGGTATTCCTCAGGAATCTGCATTTTTAATTATATACGCCAGATTATTCCTAAGCAGGTGATCTAGAGACTACTGTTGGAGAAATTACCCTAGATAGTGACAAGAAAGGCTTATTTCCTGGGAGGCACAAGATCAGAGATACACAGAACCTACATAATGAAAGGGAAGACACAAAAGGGATTGCATATTGGCGTAAAGGGCAGCATGGTTAAAAAAAGAAAAAAGCGAATAGATAATAGATTGACCAACAACATAAAAGATATTAGTATTTTAAAGATTTGCTATAATGCTCTGATGTCTGTAATTTACTGAAAGCTACTTCAGGGTGTATAGTTAGTGTAAATTCTGCTTTAGGTGTGATTGGTTACTCATTCATATTAGGATCTCACAGCTCCAGGATGTCTCATTAGTACTTTAAAAGGAATCCTAGACCCCATGGGGGCCATACAACTGATTTGGGTATTTATACTAAATCAGACCAAAAGCTTTAATAATTAGCATAATTAATGCAAGGAAAGAGATTTCATTGGATAAATTAGTGGAATCTTAACCATCATATTGGATGATAGACGTGGGCCCTCACTGGTGGAATTAGTAGCATTCAAGTGGTATACTGCTGAACCCATTTTAGTAGAGGGTATAGGAATGCAGAGAGGCCTTCTTGCTAGCCTGCCACTTGAGGGATGGAGTCTAATCTCTAAATATTTCCTAATGGTTCAAGCAGTGAGTCTGAGGATTTCTGACTGGCTAGATGTTAAGGCTACAGAAAAAATCTTGGCCCTGGGAAGTTATTTAAGCTTCTTTCAATTGCTTTTATCAGGCAAGATGTTTGGGTATCCCTTATAAGAATGAAGATTTGGAGCTTTGTTGAGTTTATAGAATGAATTATATGAAGGTTTTCTACCTGTTTGCTAATATTTATTTATTTACTTGCTATTATTTGTTTAATAAATGTTGGTAGATAAGGCAGAATTGGTTTAACTTCTTATTTTACCCTGAAGCAAGATTCTGAAGGCAGCTGCTAACCTCAATTTTATTTATTTGTTTTCGTTGTTTTAGTGGCTACAAATATCTACCAAGACGACCTTTTGTCAGTTGTCATGACCTAACTTGCATAGGTCGGTTCTCAGCAGCCAACTAAAAAAACCTCTTCAGTTAGGAAAGAAATCTGGTGACCCTTCTCTTGGTGATCTTTTGCTTGTGAGAAAATAATTGATAAAGCAGCTTAGAGTTTAGTTAGTGCCCTCTCTGTAAAGCAGGTGTTCTCACTAACTTGCTCTTCAGGTCCCAAGAAGATATGAAAGAGTCAACAGAGGGTTGAACAGAAGCAGCTTACAAAAAGCAGGAGGCTTCTTCCGGGTAACTCTCCTCTCTGATTTACTCATGAAAAAGAGCAAATATGAGAAATGGGGATAGAATTTTGACCTTTCAGACACTGACCCAAGGCAGTTTCCAGTGGACCATACTTTCCATGTTATTTAAGAGCTTGCTTGGGTGGTTCTCTGCAAAAGATAATTTTTTTCTTATTTTGACTATCTCAATCCTCCCCTTTCCTCACTAGTTGCTGGTTTAAAAAAAGATTTAAAAACTAATCAGAAAGCTCTAGTTGTATGTTCTCCAATTTTCTCTGCTTAAATATTTTGATATAACAAGATGCTTTCAGCATGTCTGCTTAGGAAAAAAGTTATATCAGCTTATAATACCTTTCACATTTATTTATATGCAGGAACTTAGATATAAAAATGTTCAAATGTGTTGCATGATAATTTGTTTTTCTACAGTATAAATGAAACTGGAAATGGGAAAATGGAAATGTATCTATCTATGAGTATTTATAGCAACATCTTTTCTGAGGTGATATTGTATAATTTCAAAACATGTAACTAAATACCCTTCCATGTTGAACAGTAAAAATACCTATAATGTCATTTCAAAGTATTAAAAAGTCAAATTATGGAGCAGTAGACTAATTAAACCATAGGCACTGTGAATGTGTAAGAATCTTGCTGTAAAATGTCACTCTTTCAATAAAAGATATTTAGCCTGGCATTCTGTCACTGTTACAGTTATATCATCTATTAGACAATGTTAACATGCAGAAAGTAAGAGATTATCTATAAATAACTTTGTATATGTTTGCCGTATCTTGCCAACTAATTATCATCTTGAGATACATTGGTTCTGATTAATAAATCAAAAGGGAAACTCAATTATGAATGCATGCAATCAAACTTCATATGCAAGCCAAAATAAGCCCAGCATTTGTAAGTCAGAAGAACCAGTTAGGGAAACTAATAGGGTAGTGTTTTCAGGGCTACACTGTGTGGAAAATAATGCTGTCCAGTTTAATAGAAAGAGGTAAGTGAAAGAATACTTAAAAGACAAACTACTTGGAAATTACATATGGTGATAGGACACTAACAAATAAAGGGCTCACGTTGAAATGGAAATGACAATGTCTTTGATTTCTTGCAGTCGAATTCAAGAGGTGTTCATTGAATAAAATAACCAAAGTCTTTTCTCTGTGGGGTTGTTTTTCGATCAAGGAAAGACAGCTTGTTATTGATTATGACCTTAGACACAAGGGATTGTGATAGGTTCAGTTTCGTCCTCCCAATTTCCTACATTGATGCTACTTAACCATCAGGGCCTCAGAATACGATTTTACTTGGAAATAGTCATCATCAATGTAATTAGTTGAAATGAGGTCACACACTGGAGTAGGGCAGGCTACTAATCCAAGGAGCTGGTATACTTATAAAGAGGGGAAATTTGGATATAGAGACATGCACGAACAGGAGAATGCTATGTGAGAGTGAAGGCAGAGACAGGGGTTGTGCCTTTACAAGCCAAGGAACACCAAAGACTGCCAGCAAACCACCAGAAGCTAGGAGAGAGGCAGAAAACAGATTATTCCTCAAAACCTTCAGAAGAAATCAAGCCGAGAGTAGAGTCCTTGATCTCACACTTCCAGCCTCAGAATGCTGAGACCATCTATCCGGTTGATGGAGCCATCCCGTTTGTGTGGGCAGCTCTAGTATAACTTTGTTATGGTGGCCCTAGGAAACTAATAACAGAGATAGAAAAGAACAGTAAAAACACAATCTCTCCTCAAAGTGCTTATGAACAGTAGTTCTCTTGCACACGTTTGCAGAAATTTCTATTGGTAGAGTTTTGTCTCATCAATAGCAACCTTTGGGAGTCTGAAAACAGAACCAGGTAAAAGGGGCAACATGTTACTCTGGCTGAATTTTGACCAGCTTGAAGGCAAAGGGGATGAATGATTCAAGGCATTAGTGGGCATCCTTGAAATGGGAGGCCCTGCTATCCAGGCTGGGAAGAAAAGGGAGGGAAGACCGTCTTGAAGAGTATGTGTGTTGATGAGCAGTACAGAAGCCAGGAAAAGATCTTCCTTTGTGCTAAAATGCTTTATATTTTGGGGGGGGGCAATTCTCAATATGTAAATAAATTGTAAAGGTAGTGGGAGGATAGAGGCTCTTACTTGAACAAATGTACTCAAAACTCCGTGATTATGGAACCTAAGAAATAGTCTATGGTAATGGAGGAAAATATTTAGAATTGTTTTATTCAGAATTCATAAACATAAAACCACTCTCACATCCAACAAATACATTTTGGACACATGTCCATAAATTTGAGAAAATATATCAATAAAATCACCAATTATTTTTCAAAATGGTGCCTATACTCACAAAATTGCTATTATCACTTCTAATAATTTTCCCAGTACACAGGAAATTTACTGTGGTGCAGTTTATATTTTAATATTCTCTTTAGGCTTAACCTTTTACTGCTCTGTTTTCAGTAGTTAGGGGTTTAGTCAAGCTGCTGGTTTTCTATCTATCTGTTTTTTTCCCTGTGAGTATCAACTAGATTATAAGATGCAGGAGTATTGGGTAGAAGGTACTGAGGCCAAATCTGTAGAGCTCTCCCTGCCTCACATCGCTTTCTGGAATCATGGTTGTTGTCGTGCCCTGTAGGACATTTCATGGTCTCTCCTATGTTCTCAAGATTATTAATTTCATTCATAGGCAAGAAAACTTAGTAATGGCATATAAAAATGCCACTGGAAAGTCTGCATGTTTTATTTTCTTTTCCCTGTTTCTTTCCATTCTTTTCTTTCTCCCACCTGATCTATTCCAACACATGACTTCTGTCACTTATTTGAACAACTCCTTTTTCTAATTTTATATTTGATATTTTCACTGGGATTATGTTTCTAATTATAGCTAAAATTTTATCAGTGAAAATCCTGACTAAATCAATTTAAAGTCCATTATTGGAATTACAGTATAAGTAAGGGAGACTACTCATCCTTCTACTAGGTGGGTACTTCAGGGTTATGAAGCTTTATATGTCTGCACGTAAGTAAAATCATTGTTTATTGGGGTTCATTAAAATGTACATCTTCCGTCTCAGATAACAGTAAACTAAGAAAAACAAAATTGCTCTTCATTTAAGAAATCCTTCCTAATGTCCTGTGTCCCACGAATTCACCACAAGGGGGCACAACTATATAAATGCATTATGACCTTTGGTTTGAGGCTGATTTTATGAAGATTTTGTTTTATCATGCTTTTATGTCTTTTTCCCCCCTCCCTTTGTACAGCTTTTATAAAGTGATCCTATGACTGCTGTAGTTCCTAATGTTGGATGTGGAGAGTGAATTTCACATTATAACTAGAAAGACATTCTAGGTCAAAACTCTGGAAACTGCAATTCCAGCAGTTTCTTCTATTCCCCAAAAGGTATATTGGAGTTCAGGCAAAATCTAATCATTACCAAGTACCTTGAAATCCCATAAATTTTAGAGATATTAAATGTTCAACTATGTAATTTGAAATATACGTAATTGTTTTAAGACTCTGAGATAAAATCCAGCACCTGGGGGGACTAAACAACTTTGCTGTCTGAGAAAAGTCTTCATGTCTTGGCTACAGGTTATATAGTTACATCATAGCTTAAAGTATCTTCACAAAACTTTACAGGGTCTCCATAAATTCCCAGGGAGGGGCATATATTTTTATCTCAGTGAATACTGAAGAAAAGTAATTATCACAGATATTTTAAGGAGCAGAAACTGTAAAAAAAAGGTAGCAAAGTGGAAAATACTGAACCCATCCAAAGTAACAAGAAGAAAACATCAGGACTAACAATTTCAACTTCTTTATTATGAAGTATGTTTTATGCTAAAACCTACCTTCTTTGTTTTATTTAATTTTTGTAGTGCTGATTATACAGAGCAAAAAAAAAAACATAATCTATCTTCTAGTAGAAATTGAAAACAAAATACGTAGGCTAGATGGAATAGCATAACACTAAGAATAATGTCAAGGAGGTTATTAATTTTTGTCTTGAGGTTTTTTCTTTTTAGTGCTGCTAGACCAGCTCTAGTTTTCCATCATCTGCTACCCTCTCCTCCTCTCTCATCCCCTTTCCCTCGGTATTGACAATTTTTTTTTTTTTTTGCAGTTTTTGGCCAGGCTGGGTTTGAACCCACCACCTCCGGCATATGGGGTCAGCACCCTACTCCTTTGAGCCACAGGCACCGCCCAGTATTGACAAATCTTTTACCTGCTTATAACTTTTGTCTCATTTAATGATGTGTAAGTCTGGAGCAGGACAATTGGATATGTGTCTAGATTGTATTAGAGCAATTAATCAGGATGGGCCATAAGATAACAGGTTTCACAATCAACTGCATGTTTATTAAAAACCCAGATTTCCAGATTATACCTCGCTATTCTTCCCTCAGACCTACAGAATGCAAATGCCTCTCTGGGGCTAAAACTGGGAATTGTAATTTTCAATAAATGTCTTAGGTAATTTGCATGCTGTTAGTCTCAATAGTGGCTAGGATCATACTCTTGCTTATTATTTTGTTAGTTCTTACAATATTTCTGTAGAGAGTGATAAGTTTCATTAATTCTATTCAAGATGCAAAACTGAGGCACAAGGTTTTTAAATTAAACAACCCATGTTTGTCCACAGATTTACGATTAAACTGAAATAAAAATCAGAGCTCCAACTCTGTAACCCACTGTTTTCTCTGCCATATTATGTCTACAGTGCTTTATTCATGACTTAATGACTCCATATCCACAGGACAGGGCAACTGAAATGCCTCAATTATGAAACCTAGAGAGGCGGGGAGGTGGAGTTAAGGATACAAAATAGCTTAGTCCTCAACTTCTTTGTTAGTCGTTACTTTGTATAAGAACACAACTTGGTTCTATTGAATTTTGTTTCTATTAGTGGCAATTACAGTATGTTAAAAACAAATTTATCTTCTCCTTAACTAAGAATCACCCCAGAAAAATTTCCTACCCCAAAACCAGTCTTTAGAAAAATATACGCTATACTTAGATTTAAAATGTGGCCTTCCCTTAAAGAATTTTATTTTTATAGCATATATGAAAAACTTTTGAACTATAAAAAGAACAAGGTAATGATTTGATTCTTATAAAAAAGAGAGAATTAAGGACCAGAATGTGTTAGGACCTAAATTATGCAGTATATGTAGGCAGAGTGCTCTAGAAAATACTACCTTTATATATAATTCAGTTCGCGGCTGCTTATTTGTGACACGTGTTATACAGTGATTAAGAGCATGGTTAAACAACTGAATAACGTTCACGCTTCATAAGATAACACCCTGTTCTTATTGCAAGTTTGAAGAACAAAAGCAGGTACAGTGAAAATTTGTGCGTTTGATTATGTTAATACAAACTCGGCATGATCTGAATGTATGAAAATGTAGGTGGATCATGAGTGCATTCAGAGCTGTTCCTTGCAGAGAAAGATACGCCAGAAGGAGAAACTAGGGAAAAGTTCTTTTCTGTTATTTTATCAGTGGCTTTCTTTTGATGTCCTGTTAAAACCATGTCTGCAGATATTTGAAAACATGATCATCCTGGTGAACAATTCACACAGACCAACTACGGGATAGCTAGGTGGGAAAATATAGAAAATGGAGGAAAATGGTATTTGTTTTGTAATGAGAAATGATAAATTTCTGTAATAAATTTGGTATTTTATCTTTAAAATGTACACGTTGAAATTCTGCAGTGCTTCTTTAGCTTGGATCTCTCCTAATGATAATTTATAGTCCTGGAAAAGTTGATGACTGTGGAGCTTAATGGTTGGCCCTGTGGTGACACTGAGGAATAGCTATTGAATTTGAAACTCTGTGGAAGAATCGGAGGTTTTTTTTAATATTGCCCATCATTCCATTTAAAAAAATCAGTGATAGTAATGTTTATTTCCTTAAACTCTTTATCTTTCATTTAAAAATAAATGTTGCTCAGGGAAATGATCTCCTGCCTTTCTGATTAAAGAAGTCACATAAGAATGATCAAATAAACATATTTAGTCACTAATACCAGAGAGAAGAAATTTTAAATATACTGATCAGAAGGATATTTTGGAACTCTGTTGGGGACTATCGCTTTTGCTAATTTTTTATAACAAATATTCCTTTCTTTCATAAAAAAGAATAGTCTTACTTATTATAAAAGCAAAATATCCATTGTAGAATACTCTTAAAAGTTTGAATAACAAAATCTGAAAATATCTGAGATATATTTGCATTTATAAGATATATCACCAAAGACCAAAAGATATTATTCTTTGTTTCTCAGCCTTCAAAGACTTTCAATTACATCTGCCCACTGCCTTCCACAAGGTCTCAGAGATGAGAGACAGAGGGCATTTGTGTATGATACAAGAGAATTTGTAGTGGCAAGTACTAGAAGAAGAGGAGGAGTCAATTGTTGGGCAGGCACTTCCCTAAACACTGTTGCAACTGCAGTGGTTAACTGACATAGTTTCCCATGGACTAACCATGTGACTTGTGAATATCACTTAATTTCTTTGGGCCTCAATTCCCTTATTTGTAAAAATGAAACAAAATTTGAAATATATATAATTTCTAAGCAGATGTATTGTCATAAGATACATCAAGTCTCTCTACCTTTTTCCATTTTTTCCCCCATTACCAGCATATACCAAGCACATGATTTCCTGCTTAGGGTGGTGTAAATGGATCTCTTTCCTATCTCTTTCCATGTCTTCCTACAAATCATGCTCAACCTATCAGCCAAAGTGAGCTCTTGAAAACACAAGTCCTATTGTATCATCTTTTGCTCAAGATCTTTCAATGGCCTTTGTAAACAGTACATAATTTGTAAACGGAATATAATTCTACTCCTTTCCATAACCTTCGAATTCCTATGGGATCTGACCCCTCCGTCCTTGTTTCCTTACCACTCTCCTCTACCTCTCATTGTGTCTACCATCCTGGCCTTATTCCTAGTTCCAAATATGCCAAGCTTGTTCCCACCTCATGAACTATGTTTATTTCCTCCTTTTAGAAATTCTGACTTCACATATTTTCTTGGCTGGTATTCTTATAATTTGCAGGTCTCCTTTCAAGTGTTTCCTGGCATGCCTTTCAAGGTTGCGACTCACTTCTGGTTTTTATTTTTTATTATTTATGTCTAGTATTTACCTCACTGATAATAGATATATATTTTAAATTGTCTTTATCCTTCCAGACTTAGAACTGCATGAGGAAATCTTATTTACTGGAATATCTCCAATGACCAGAACAATGTCTGACACAGAGTAGGTACTCAATACACATGTTATATAAAATCTGGGGGTGTAATTAAATATCAATGGCAATGCTAATGTATACAAAGTGATGTTTTGATAGATATTGTGAAATGATCATCACAATCAAGCTAATTAACATACCCATCACCTTGTATAGTTACCTTTTCTTAGTTTCTGGTGAGGACACTTAAGATCTACTTTCTTAGTAAAGTTCAAGTATACAATTCAGTACTGCTAACAACAGTCACTGTGTTGTACATTAGATCACCAGAACTATTCATCCTGTCTAGCTGACATTTTGCATCCTTTAACTAACATCTTCCCATTCTGCTCTCCCTTTTGTCCCCGCCAACTACTATTTCACACTCTGTTTCTATGAGATTGACTATTTTAGATTCTACATATAAATGAGATCACCCAGCATTTGTATTTCTGACTCTGGATTATCTCACTCAGCATAACGTCCTCCAGGTTCATCCATGTTGCCAATAATTGCAGCATTTCTTTCGTTCAAAGGCTCAGTGTGCGTATACACACACACACACACACACGTGGGCGTGCACTTGCACTCCTGTGTTCTCTGTGCACTCATTCATTGGCATTTAGGTTGCTTCTGTATCTTGGCTACTGTAAATAATGTAAATAGGAGTATGGACATTTCTTTGAAAGATACTAATTTCACATCCTTTGGCTTTATACCTAGAAATGGAGTTGCTGGATCCATATGATAGGTCTATTTTTAATTTCTTGAGAAATATACATAATGTTTTCCATAATAGCTGTACCAATTTATATTTTCATATACAGTGTACAAGGGTTAATTTTTCCCTAAATCCTTACTAACATGTGTTACCTTTTGGTTTTTTGATAATTGCAATTCTAACAGGTGTGAGGCAGTATTGTATTGTGGTTTTATTTGCATGTCCCTGGTGACTAATAATGTTGAGTGCTTTTTCTTACACCTGTTGGCCATTTGTATTTCTTCTTTGGAGAAATGGATATTTGGGTCCTTTGCCTATTTTTAAATCAGTTTATTATAATTATTTTTGTTTTTGGTATTGAGTTGTATTAGTTCTTTATATATTTTTGATATTAACTCCTTATCAGATATATGGATTATGAATATTTTTTCTGTCCTACAGGTGGACTTTTTATTTTGTTCCCTGTTTCCTTTGTTGTTCAGAAGCTGTTTTAGATGCAGTCGCACTTGTCTACTTTTTATTTTGTTGACACTTTAAGCACTTTTGTGTCCATTTCCCAATTTATTGGCTAATAATATAAAAAATACATTTTAAATGAGTAAATTATGATTATTGGGTCCTCCCGCTGATTGCATATTTATAGTTTATGATTGTGGTGATACTTAAAGTGTTTATTTTCCTATTTATATTATTTATTAATATGGAAGTTTTCTTATCTGTTGATTACTGTATCAGCTAGAATATCTCCAAATACAAGTCACAGAATCATAGTGCCCAACTCTCAAGGGCTTACACAAGATTTGATGAAATTATAAACAAACAACTAGAGTAATTGGTTTCTGTATTCTGATGCAGAAGGTCAACAATTTCATCAGAGAGCACCTAATTTGGTCTCCCTACCTGGCCGTCATCCGCATTGAGTTTTCTCCTTAGGCTGATTGCTCATAACTGCAATATGGCTGTCACATCTCCAAGCGTTATGTCCTTCCAAGACCCTCTTCAAGGCAATAAAGAAAGCAAAAAGCCAGTACTAGGAAGCTCTCCACTCAAGCCTGTTTATGGGAGACTTCAACTAGAAACTTTTCTAGATGTTTCTCTTCGTATTTCCCTTATATTTAAGTGACCAAAATGTAAAATTTAGGGGTCAAAATAGAATGGTATAAATATAACTGATGTATAAATCATGATTTATTTCTTGAATATGAACCCATTGTAAACATCCAAATTCCAAGAGTTCGTTAGCAAGAAAGACATGACAGGAGAGTGTAAACATGCAGCTAAAAGGGTCTGCCAGAAACAATATAAATAACTGATAATGTTTTGCAACTTATTTGTCATTGATGTGAAGTTCTTTACACTGGGAATGAGGGAGTGTGGAGTGTGGAGTTTTCAAACATGATTAATCCATTATTTGTTATATTTTTCTTTCCAGTGTTTTATTGTTACAGGAAGATAGCATTCTTTTGCATCAGCGACGACACTAGGAATTAAACATTAGTAATGACTTTTATTTCCTCTGTTGGTACCATTGACACTGTAGGTCTAAATCAGTAGGTTTGGATACATTGTCTTACTTTTTTTCTTTTTTACTGCACAAGTGAGATGAACCAAGGACATTATGCTCCCAGCTTGCTAGACATCAGCTGATTGATCTTTCACAGTAAATCAATTTAGTCTGGGTTTGTTCTAATATCACTGGGAGCAGGGAAAATAACTCTGAATTGGACAGTGTTGGATGTTGCTAACACAAAAACGAATAGCATTTGGTATTTCCCGTGACTCTTAATTAATCACTAAGGTGTGTATCTTGAATCTGTAACTGGCATTTGATTATTCCTCATTGATCAGCATTTAGGTTAGAGGGACTAGATGTATTTCTGAAGTTTGTAGGTATTAAAATATGTGATTTTATTAATTATTAGTCTGGGATTTTATCCAGGCTACAGGCATCTTTTTGTGTTCAGAGCATTCCATAGAATGCTTTTAGAGATTTTCTCCTGTGCTTGTGAATTTTCTACTTGTGAATATCCTAACCCATCATTGTAAATGCTTAAACATTTGTTAGATTTGTTTCTTTCTATTGTAAAGTTTTCATTTCTTTACAATATATTAAACATTTGCTTTAGGTTTACTCATTTGGTGAGGTGTGATTAGAAATGATATCAGCAAAGAAATGAATGTAATTTTATTGAAGATAACATACTTACAATTTCCATCACTTTCTTTCTACCTGTTTCTTATTGGTTTTATTACTAATAATTAATTAAGCAGTCATTAGTAGTTAGTCTATTATTGTAGGCGTTCGAAAGCTTTTAAAAATGTCAAAGATAAATCTCTTACTTGCCACAAACATAAAAGGTATATTACCTCAGACAGAAACAAAACAAAACAAAATAACTACTTGTAAGTTACATGCCAAATCCTGAGTGCTGAAAAGAAAAAGTTTCTTAGAGTTCTCTTATATTAAACAATGACTTCCCAGGTCTAAGGTCTTTTTTTTTTTTTTAATACATATAGGAAAGATAAAGGATAACATTTAAGAAAAATTTTTTTCTCCTTTTCTTTTTGTACATTATTTGCACAAATAAAAGAGGTTGTTTCAACTTCTATCTTTTAGCATGCGTGACTGAGCTAGATAGACCTCTCTATCTTCACAATTTCCGATGGAGTTACCTTTTTTTTTAAAGGTTAAAAATTCCTTAATTTTTATTCCTGGTACCTTTACAACAATTTACAGGGCAATATACCTAATGTAATTAAAAAAAAAAAAAGAAAAAGCTACAGCAGATAAAAGATGTCAGGAATGTACATATAATTGACACAACATTGCATCAATCAATACTTGCACTTTTTGCAAACTGTTGCTGTGACAGTCCGGAAAAAGAAGGGTTTCCTATTGAAACTGCAGTAACTTTTCTGACTATGGATTATCATTCCTTCTGTGGCAGATTTTGACAGTTCTCTAATGCATTTGGGACAACTGTCTCAAAGTAACCTGCAGCTTTCCTGGCAAGTCCTCATTCTCTCTCTTGCTAAGACTTGGAGCCCTTTCCTGTTGTTTGTAGAACCTTCTACCACCATATCCAGCACTTCTACCATCAGATCCATAGTCACCACCATATGGACTGCCTGAGCTTTTCCCACCAGAACTGCCCCTGTTCATTGGTCCATAATTTGATTGCTGTTGTCTATTATAATTTCCAAAATTATTGAAGTTCCCACTATTATCAAAGTTACTGCCTCCAAAATTTCCTCCTCCATTGTAGCATCATATCCTCGTCTGCCACTATATCCACAACTTTGGTTTCCATATCCTGATCCACCACCACCATAGGCCCCTCTACTACTGTAACCATGACCATAGCTACAGTTGCCACCATCACCTTCAAATCCATTGTATCCACCATATCTTCCTTTTCCACCAAAATTTCCACCATGGCCAAAATTACCTCCACCACCTCCAAAGTTTCCTTCCTGACTCCCAAAGTTGCCAGATCAACCTTCATGACCACTTGGTGATTATCCAGCAGACTGCAACTATTACTTAAAAAAGGAACTTTTTCATGTCATAACTATGCCCATTAATACTATGATATTTCTGAACAATAGTTTTATCAACAGTATCATGATCATCAAAAGCTACAAAAACAAATCCTCTCTTTTTTTCCACTCTGCCTGTCTTCTGTGGTTTCAATCTTGCCATACTTTTCAAAACAATCTCTCAAATTATAGTATTCTGTATATTCTTTCATACCACCAACAAAAATTTTCTTCACTGTTAGATGGGCAGCAGGCCTTACAGAATCTTTCACAGGAACAGCTCTCTTTGTTTCCACAACATACCCATCCTACTTCTGTGGTCGAGCACAGATTGGTGCTTCCACCTCGGCAACACAAGAGTGAGTCACAAAACCAAGACTACTGGAATGTTTTGTTGGGGGGGGTCTTCTAAATGACCACACAATCTTTGAGTGAGCCCCATTTCTCAAAATGTTCTCTTAAACTCTCATCTGTAGTTTCTAAGCTCAGACCACTGACAAATAGTTTTCTCAACAGCTCTGGTTCCTTCAGATCATGGCTCTTCTGCTGGTGGTCAGAGTTGGGTTTGGGGCAACGGGGGCAGTTTTACCTTCATTTTGGTATTGAACTTGCCTCTTCAACTCAGTTCATTATGGAGTTATTTTTTTATCAGTCATTTTTTTCCTATGTATGATAATCTTTTCTGTTTGTTTTACTACATGGAACTCTATAATTATCACAAACCATAGTTTCCCAAGCTTCAGAGATGAGGGTTTTTCAGGAAATAATTCTAAACAGAGTAATTTCCTTTGGTGTTATATTGATTCCCATTTCCATCCTATGTTTAAGATCTATGGTTTTCAATTCACGCAAGGAATATATTTCATAGATGTTTTGTATTCTTTGGTACCACCATCCCAGACATTAGGATTTCGGGTCTCTCAGCCTATGATCCCAGCTGGTGGATATGGTGTTCATTCCTTGAACAGTTATTGGACAAGACTCTCATTCTGCATTTAGCATATGTTCCCTCTGGTTTGTTAAACTTTGCTGCTCCTTCATTTCCATTGATGTAGATTTGCTTCCTGACACCTGGGCTTAAGGTGTAGAAACTACTAATTTCTGAGAACATATCTTTTATACATTAAATCATTAGAATTAATCTATCAAATACTTGAGGGTTCAAGAGTACTTTTTTCCTTTAAATTTAAGAAATCTTGCATTGGCACATTGATAGATTGGCACACGGTCATAGATGATTTCTCTTTATCTAATTATAATAATCTACATATTTGACTGATTTTGTCTGACTACTATCACATTATCTGTCCAATGAGAACTGTTTTTGGTGCAGAGTCATTTTTCTGTTTTTCTGAGGTAGCACAGTTCCTTTTTTGATAGATGAATTTGGTTCATCCAGCTTTTATTTTATTGTTTTTCACTCTTCCAAAATTTGTTTACTCATTACCTTTTTCCTTAGTAAGAAGTTATTTAAATCTTCACATCATAGCATTTTGGTAGCATTGCTATTTTTCTCATTTCTATTCTTTATACTCAGCTGCTGAATTTAGGTTTGCATAAAAGAAACTGCCATTTCCTTTACCTGAGTTTTCCAGTGAGTTCTGTACAGGAGCCTGTCCTTATATTTGATGCAGGCTGCTCCAGGCGGCTCTCTGCAGGGCAGCATGTTTTGTGGTCTTTCTAAGGGTCTGCCTTTGCGCCTAAAGCTGTCAAGCCCCCTCCATTTTTAGCTTGGCTCAGCCTCAAATAAAAATTAAAGTACAAGAAAAGCCATTTTCAGTGTGGCCCAGATGGAACTTTAGAGTTGGATACATTTTATCACATGTGGTATTTCAGCACAGTATCAGTACCACCTGTTACCTGATGGACAGAGAATGCCGTGGTAAGATTTCTAAGCATAAAATTTTATTCTTCGAAATTCTCAGTGTAAGTCCTTTCATTCAGTGTGTTGACCATTGCATAATTTTAATTGAAAGTGTTAAATTTTTTTTCACCGCATAACTTTTTGTGCCATTAATTTAACAGAGACAAAATGAATTAAAATTTCAAGTATGTTTAACTAAAAGGTTAAACACGATCTTCAGGCAAATCCTAATTGTTTATGTTAAAGTATTTAAGAGCAGAATTGTAAAAAAATCTGGAATAATTTTTTATCTTACTTGTATTAAAAATATTTATCCTTGAAACTGGACATGTCTCAAGATTTAAAAGTTCACTTCACAAATTCAAGGTAATTCGTACATGCTTGAATTAGATGAAGGAAGATCTCTGCCCACCCCCAACTTTAAAATATGCATTAAATTTGTTCCTCTCACGCTGCTTCGTTATTTGTTATAATTACCTGCATGTTCAGGATAGGGTGTGCCTTCTTAGAGTGAGAGGACATTGGGCTTTTCTAATATTTTATGTGGACTAGGAAAGGTTAAGTGTTGGGGCTTGGAAGAGGTCCTATGAATGCAAAGTAAATAGAATTAAGATGTTAACAAACCTATAATTATGCAGATTGTGTTGTCAGTAATGAGGCTCTGTATTTCAACAGAGAAAATACTTAACATGGAGTTGCTGCTGTCAAATTAAAAACAAGATTTTCTATGGATAACACAAAATCCAATTCCAAGTTATAAATCAAGGAATCACAAAATTGTTAATAGTTTTACAATAAAATAATTCTTCTATTTTGTTTTGATCTTTAAAATATAGTAATAGAACTTACTCAATAAATTTTTAAAAAATGTGAACATGAACTGTCATTATATTTTAAGTAAAATTTATCTCTTAAAACAGATGCATGTGAGCCATAGTATATCTTTTAATGTTTTTTTTAGGTAAACATGATCTCATTTCCATAATTGAGACCAAAGAGGCTTAGCATTTTCCATGTAAGTTTTGGAGTGGGTTGCCTAGCAATATTCAAATGAAAGGTGCCTCCTCTGAACTGGATATGAAAAGTGGTCCCTGGGAATATGTGTCAGGTCAGAAAAGGAAGTGATTTCTTAGCACTTAAATTATAAGCAGAGACCACGTAATCCGATAACAACAATCCTGTCAGTAACTTTTCTACAGATTAATTTAGTCACATAACACTAATTATATATGCATTGCTACCAGTGGCTCCTAAGCTCTTCATAAAGTTGGCATGTGAAACTAAGGCCCCAGTTTTCATCTAGATACTATTTTCTTTCTTTTTTTCACTTTTTAGCCCAGAATATATTATATACATATATTTCTTGGTTGAGGCCATTACCAATTCTTAAGGTCTCTTCACAAAGGCTTGATATAGTTCAGTATAAATGCTTTACCAGAAAAATCTGCTACTACTGTTAACTGCCTTTCATGTCCCACTGTCCACTGCTGGTGTCTGCCCATATCTTACCTGCTGTATTTGGTTACTCTTGGTCCTTCCTGTCTCTGTGTAGCCATTTACCTCTTCTTAACAACCATGTTATTTTTGGATACTGGTGCAGGTCAGTTTGCTGCGTAGCTTTGGACAGACTCAGTTATTCCCCTTTCTTCCTTGTAATTCTCAAGAATAACTGTGGCATGTGTTGGGAATGTAAAACCCTCAGATAAGAAGACACTGTATAAAACAGTCTGGATTTTATTCCTGTCCCTTGTAGAGACATCTCGAGTTAGGGAGTAAAACCAACTGAAACAGCCCAAGCTTTGTTCGTCTCTCCCTTGGAAGCAAGACGTCCTTCAAAGCTTTGCCCAGTGTGTCACGCGGCCCTGTGGGTCTACAACCCAGGGCGGGCTATTTCTCAGGCGCGTTCAGCTATGGTGCAAAGTGAGGCATGTGTATCAAGACTTTATCCACTTGGGCAGCTTTCTTGAACCTTGGGAGACCTGCTTACAATGGATATAAGGTTTCTCCCTGCTGACTATCTATAAATAATAGACCCACTTTAAATAACATGCGCTGAGTGTATTTTTTCTCACCAGATTCAGACAAGTAGGTAAGTGGTGGTGCATAGTGGGCCTGCACAGTAGCCTAGGATGCAGCAGGCCCGCACAGTATCCTAGGATGCAGCGGGCCCAGGGCATGGACTCCTGCTTCTAGAATTTGGCATAGTGATGATCTTAGCTATTCTCCATGGAGTGGAATCTTCTCTGGGGATCGGTAACTAGTGAAACTGCTTCAAAGTGAGCCTCCAAAGAATAGGGAGTGGAATACGGAAGTTCCATAATAAACTGCACTGATTACACATTAAATGCCCTAGACCAGGGCACACAAAACAAACAAGTTGTAGGAAGAAATATTAAAATTTCTACATATATTTTGTTGTAAATCTCATCCTTCTATTTAGTACATTTTATGATGTAGATAACCACTGTCATATATTACATGTATATGATATCTGAATAAGGCTCTAGAGGACTCACTCATCGGAGGGTAATCTGTCTCTGTTTTGCATGGCCATGCTGCTCATCTGCACATGTGGACAAGCCTAGTACCGTTGCTGGTGCTGGGTATTCTCTTTACTCCGTCTTTCTTTAACCAGTTATGATTGCTCTTTGTCCTGATATGTAGCTCTCTAAATTGGCAAAGTCATCTTAACAGAAAGCGTCTATTTATTCTGCTCCCATTTTGATTAGAAAGGGATAGCTTCTGTGTAGCAC
The DNA here is from genome assembly GCA_963574655.1 of Perodicticus potto. Lineage (NCBI taxonomy): Eukaryota > Metazoa > Chordata > Mammalia > Primates > Lorisidae > Perodicticus > Perodicticus potto. The sequence continues at coordinate 38,982 of CAUYRH010116678.1, forward strand.
ACTGTTCTAAAAAGTTTTTTTTTGCCTTGAAGAGTCAAATAAAATATAGTAGTACCCCAAAATCTCAGCCTTTACACATGAACCCTTAGACCCTCCTTCCCCCAAACACTTGCTGATGTATATTATAAAAACATTTACAAATACAAGGAAACAGCAATTATATTTACACAGAAAGAGAAAATAAAAATCATCTAAGGCATAAGATATGTTCCAAGATATTTATATTTAGCTATAACTTCTAAAAACTGAGTCACATTTATAAGACTAGGTGAAGGGAGCTTGCTCTTTAAAGTTCTGTTCATGTAGATACTTTTTATAAAACAAAGAATCATTTTCATATAAACGATCATTATTTCCCCGTATTTTATTATCCAGGGTATGCTTGAGTTGCGGTGTAGTTTCACCAGGCAGTAAGGTTTTTCCATCTCATTCCTCTTAACAGGAAATACAAAGAGTATTTGGGAGCTCAGCACATTCAGATAAAGCTCTAAAAGTTTTCTACAGAGTGTTGACAGCATGCCATGCTCATTCAGCACTATTTTGATGACACAGAGTGTCTGTGACCTTTGCCTGTAATTTTGCTTTATAATCTGTTGCCATTAGCCAGGCCATCGCTAACAGGGATTCTCTGTCTTGATTAATAGTATCTCCATTCAACCAGTTGTTTAATCTAGAAATCTGAGTGTCATCTTTAAATCCTTCTTCTTCCTTACAATTTGTAGTTAATTAGTTGTCAAATCTTGGAAATTGTATGCTCACAATGATTTTCCACTCTCTTCCCTCCCCTCTATGCCAACTGCTGCTGCCCTAGTTACAGCCACGTGTCCTTTCCAATCTGTAGCAGTAACGGCTAACTGGTCTCCCCGCGCTACCAAGTCCTCCTGTTCTCCAGTCCTTCCTTCCTCTCTTCACGATGCTGTCAATAATATCTTCTAAGATATGCATCCATTTTTGTTATTTCCCACCTAAATAAATCAATATCAGTCTTTAGCTACTGTAATAAAAACCCTTCAAATTTCTTGGAGAGCCACTCAGGTACCTTCAACATTATTCTTAAGAAGCTTGTCCCTCTACTGCTCTCGGTCCCACACTTCCATCAGCATACCTGTTCTCTTCTCTGCATTGTCATGTCTCCTCTTTTCTCGTCCCTCTATCTGGACTATCTTTCCTCCAACAGTCTGTGCAATGAAATCTTCTAAGACCCGGCTCACATTCTGTCTTTCTGTGAAGCCTTTTACTGATCTCCATGACAATGCTTAATGCATTGAATTGCAAGGAAGCATTAGTTTGCCTACTCTATCAAAGGATAAAGTCTCTGAAGGCAAGAGCTTTGCTATTTTAAGCACCAAATGTCCATGTTTATTACACAGTCAATCCTCTGAGTAATAAGGTAGTTCTGAGACTTGAAAAAAGAAAACTAACTTGATTACATTATTTGCCATTTCATTGGTACTTCTTAAATTTACAGACTTGTTTCTTAATCAAGCATAATCAATAGCTTTTCAAAGGCACTTTTTAGAGTGTTAATATTCTGATTATTTAATTCACTGTTTAATTCTGTAGTCTGATCTAAATTAAAAATAGTCCTGTTCTAGACCTCCCAGTCTCTATAACCACAAAAGACATAAAATGCCTAGAGTCTGGATGTTAAATTTGACATGACAAACACATACATATATGAATAATATTTTAAGTTACCTGCCAATTTTATTAGCATCTTAAATTTACTTGCTAGTTTCTCATTTTAGAAAGGGATTTCAAATGTATCTATATAGGATTACTGCCAAAGAATCTAGTAGCTATTTCCTTTTTTATTTAATCTTCTAATAGATCGTATTGGCTGCAATTTTTATAAATATTATAATTTATAGTGTATATATATTTTTAAGCACTATTCTATACAGTTGTAAATAATATGCTTAATAGAAAAACTTTACATGCATTGCTCCATAGCACCAAAGCTTCAGTTATAAGTGTGTAAAAATGAAAGAGAAGAAAATAAGGGCCTTAAAAAAAGTTATTTTTCAATTAAAAACTAATTTAAAATGCTACTTTTTCCAAAATGAAATTATTTTCAGAACTGACAGACTTAGTTTTTGAAATTTTCTTATTCAAATTAAAAAATCAATAGAAACTGTTACTTTATATATTAGATAATGAGAGATTAATTTATTTTCCTTAGAACTATATTTCTTTATTGAATAAATTATTAAAAAACATTGATGAATTAATATAGAGAATTTCTACAAAGAAAATAGAATAATGGCATAAAATATTCCTTATAATATTAACTTGCTATATTTTGGAGTAACTGAATACAGCAAGTTTTCAAAAAATCTCATAGAAAATGAAATCAAAAGAAACTAAATTACAGAGTTACATCTTTTAAAACAATTTGGTTAGAAAAGGAACAGAATAAAAAATCTTGAATAGTTTTACTCACTAGTTTTTCATTGAAGCCGACTATCAAATGAGACAGTGGTGACAATTTGTTTAAAAAAATGACAGAATATAATTTTATAAATTTACAGCTTTAAGATAAAACTATAGAGACTTCAGTATCAAATTCTTCAAAACAATAATCAAACAGATCAAGAAGTGAATTGGTTTAGGACATTCAGAAATATTAAAATTATTCTTGGGATGAATTGAGATCACGTAATTTAGAGATGATAGTTTGTTCTAAAGTTTTAAACTTTTATTTCTGTTCACATTTTCCTCAGGTATCATTTAGAAAAAGTTACAGAGTATACTTACATATGTCCAGGAAACCTATATTGTTCATTTTAAGATATAATTCCTTAACATTTGAAAAAAATGTCATTTCATAATCACTGGTTCTTCACTATCACCAAGTTCTTAGTTGATTATACTATTTGCCTATCGAATTCTATATGAAGGAGATAATTACTGAAGGATCAAAAGTACCCTAGGCAAAGACAAATTTGTTGTGAGAGCAGTCAAGAGATGTATCTCAAATGTGATATTAAAGTCCTAGCATATGTAAGAAAAAATTACAAATATAATTTAAATTTGTTGAGCTAGGTACTCAGATAAAGCAAATACTTCTCAATTAAATAATAGTGTTAAATTAGCAAAATGACAAATGAGAGCATGAAATTGGGAAAATGAGAACAGAATTACTCTAATAACATTAAAAACAATAAAAATAAATAAATTATAGTGGCAGGGGTCATTAACTTACAGTTGTTGTATAAGCAGCTTCTGGATCATCTTCCAGTACTCGAGAGAGACCAAAATCAGAAACTTTACATACTAAGTTGCTATTAACCAATATATTCCGAGCAGCAAGGTCCCGATGCACGTAACCCATATCGGAAAGATACTTCATGCCTGATGCAATGCCTCGGAGCATCCCGACCAACTGGATGACTGTGAAGTGGCCATCGTGTTTCTGCAAGAGAATCACAGTTATTTAATTTGGTTTATTGTAATGCAGTGTATGTATGTATGTATTTAATAAGACCCTAAAATTTATTTTACTGACCTAATGAAGGCAAGCATCAAGTTTGATGACCATTTACTATGTTCATAAAGAATTTGTTTGACATATAAAGGAAAGGGAAGATCTAGTTGCAATGAAGAAGGAGAACCCAGCAAAGGACAGAAGGGAGCCATCCAAATTAACTTCCAGAAAAGATGATGTCCAAAGCCTTAGGTAATAGGAAGGAACTAAAGTCATATAAAGTAACAGAAAGGGTCTACCAAGAAAATAGGTCCTATTATACTTTCCATAGTTGTGAACTTTAAACTAGTGGTACAGGTAGGAAGAAGAGCAGCAAAATGTAGGACTAGATGAAATTGGTGTGGTACCTAGGGATGCTATGAAAAATGGTAGTCAGGCCTGGGCACTCAGGAAAAAGAAAACACGATGCGCCAACAAAAGTTTCAAAAAGCTACAAGAGAAAAACAAACAAACAAGCAAACCGAAAATAACTTGATTTTGCCGTGTTTTCATCACATAGGGAAAATGTAAAAGAAACTCTTGGCAATTGACTGAAAATGGGACTTTTAGCTTCTTGTTAGAGATGATTAAATTAAATAATATGAATAATGAGCAAGGCACAATACTGACATAAAGTAGTAAATCCCATTCTGTTCTCTCCACTTTGATTTTAAAATAATATTTTTTAAAAAAGAGCAAAAATAATTTAATTGTCATCTATGCAAAATGTATGTACCCATGAAACCAGTACAAAGAGTGCCTCTGAAATTAGAAAAAATGAAAATAAAAGTTCTTCAGTTTGAAAACAATGCATATTGTTCTACTTAGTTATTTTGCTAATGTTGTCTTTAATGGAGTTAAAGAAAAGCATAAAAAATTCTTAAGATGTTTTTATACATCAGGCAAAATTTATTTATGAATGACATTAAAAATACCTTTAAGAAACTACATGACTATATTGCCTTATGCTGTATAGTGGAAGAACAAATAAAAGTATCTTAAAATTTTTCCAAGCTAAAGCAGTTTTCATGAATACATATCTGATTTTCAAACCGTAGTGTAACTTAATCACAGGGATGATCTGACCGTATCTGTCTTAGTGACACAGTCTCCTACACAATGATGATTCATTGTTTAGATAAATGAATAAGCTTATACTATGAATGAAATAAACTTCCTCTTACTATATTAACTTTTCTCCCATGTAACTCTGTGATCATATCGCCTAACTTAAGTGCAGAAGATGGAAAAGGACACTTTCTTAAAATAAATATTCTTAGAGCAAGGGTATCCATTTACACGGGCTCTTCTGTATAATTAATGTATAAAAGATAACCTAGCAAAGAAAATCCTTGGTGTTACTAGCTCTTTATGTTTCTAATCCATCTTCTCAGACAGTGCACTATTAGATGAAGTCTACATCTTCTATCATGTGCTCACCTATCTTTCCTCTATTAGGAATCTCAAAACCTTTGAGTCTAATTGAAAACACAATTTTTTTTTTGTTCTATAATGAATTACACTAAATTTTAAAAGGTTCTTTTACCTATAAAAAATAAAGTTGCCTTGTATCATAGTTCTTGTCAAGAAGAATTTCTAAGTAGTAGAAAGTGCTAAAGGACCCCCCTGAAAAACTAAAGAGTGCCTCAGTTTCCTTTTATGTATAATAGAAATAAAATCATCTAAGTCAACACTGTAGGAAGGATCTCACACATAATATACAGTTTCTGACTTATTTTGGTTAACAGTTATTATTTAACAAATCTTTGTCATTATTATTGTGTGTAGTTTGGGTAATTTTAAGGAATCAGAAAATTCTCCTCTCACTTTCCTGAAAAATCAGTTGTCAACATAAGCTCCTAGATATATAAACAGAATTAGTTATTTAAGTTATTAGAAATTTAATTTTCTATCTATTCTGAAGGTGACATAAAGAACCAAATTACTTTTTAACAACCTTGTGGAGATATAGTTAACACTATAAATTTATCTCTTTAGGCTTGGAACCTGTGGCTCAAGAGGCTAAGGCGCCAGCCACATACACCTGAGCTGGGGGGTTTGAATCCAGCCCGGGCCTGCCAAACAACAATGACAGCTGCAACCAACAAATAGCCAGGCATTGTGGTGGGAACCTGCCTGTAGTCTCAGCTACTTGGGAGGCAGAGGCAGGAGAATCATTTGAGCCCAGGAGTTGGAGGTTGCTGTGAGCTGTGATGCCACAGTACTCTACCCAGGGCGACAGCTTGATGCTCTGTCTCAAAAAAAAAAAAAAAATTATCTCTTTAAAGTACAGAATTCAGTTGTTCTTAGGGTATTCACAGAACTGTACAACCATTATCAAAATCAGTTTCAGAACTTTTCATTCCTCCCAGAAGAAACCCATACTCACTAAACAATTGCTCCCTACTTCCCCTATATCCACCTCCCACCCAGGCAATCACAAACCTATTTTCTAACTGTATAGATTTTCCTATTCTGTATATCTCTTAAGCATTATAGAACCATAAAATATAAGGGCTTTTGTGACTGTATTCTTTCACTTACTATAATGTTTTCAAGGTTCATCCACATTGTAGCATGAATCAGTATCTTAGTCTTTTTATGACTGAATAAGTTTCTATTCCTTTTGTTTACCCTCATCGGTTGATAGATATTTGGGTTACTTCTACTTTTTGGCTATTATGCGAGTTATTTTTAATTAATTATTTTGAACATTTTTGTCATCAAAATTTGAAGACTTGAATTAATTAATCTTCATTTTAACAACATGGCAGTCAAGATTCTGATAACAGTGCTATCATTTAAAAAATGTGAATTTGTTTTATGAACTACTTTCTCCAAGTTGTGTCATGGGACTGAACAATGTGGTATAGTTATTTCTAATTCACTTGGCCAAGACGTTTTCAGGGCTCCATGAAGTCAAACTATTTCAAATAATAGGCCTACAAAACTGTGGCTGGTAAAACTGCAGGGAAAATACCTTTCAGGGAGAGAGGAGAACAGGATGGAGTAGCAGAAGTTACAGTGCAGTGCATTCTCTACAAAGGCCTCATCCAGTCCATGGGCTGCTCTGGATCTGGAATCACCCTTTGGAGTTGGTCAGAACTGGGGAAAAGGACTGAGCCCTTCTTCTCCCATAGCAATCAATCACTGGGTTCAGGTTGCCCCTGTAAAGGGGTCCTGGCCTTGGGTGAGGTGGCTCTCTCCCACCAAGGGTTTTTCTAAAGATTGAAGTAAGAGCTACCAGCACCCCAAAATCCAGAAGCTATGAGAATAGGGGTTGTTCTCGAGAGCTCTCCGAATAAAATTTCTGCATGTAAATATCTGTTTTATATGCTGTTCCCTGAGGAATCCATCCTGTGACAATGTATTTCTCCATCTCTCTCTCTCTCTTTCTCCCTCTCTATCAATCATCTACCTACCTGTCTACCTGTCTATCTTTCATCCATCCATCTACTGCATATAAAAGGTAGGCTTGATGAAACAGAAGCTCCAAAAATAGTCCTGTATTCTTTGAGGAATGCATATCTTCATTTCTGCCACCTTATTCTAAGGAAATAAATAGCTAACATTCATTAAGCACTACAAACCAGTTTCAGGCTAAGCTCTTTAAAGGTATATGATTTACTGATGGAGTTAGGATATGAATCCAAGCAATCTAATTCCAGAGCCTGTATTCTTATCTATTTGAGTTGCTGGAAAAAGAAGAGCTATACTAAATTTTACCTTAGTCTGGGTTAGTTTGGGAAATATGATTTGGCATAATAAAGCATTATCTGAAAGACCTCTGAGACTATCAAGCCAAAAATAAATAAAAGCACTCCTGGTAAACCAGTGGGTGAGGAGCCATTCATCTATGTCTGGCTGAGAGGAATGGCCCCATTCATTCATACATAAGGTATAGCACAAATCTATTTCTGTACAAATGATGCAACTCTTTTTCAAATAAAATCTATATTCCTTCTTCTAATTCTTACCAATAGAGCCTCCTCAAGTTTGGTTTACATACTGGGTTCCTTGAATACGGTGGATGGCTAATAAATAGTGAACTGTAGTGCACCGGTTGCTATTGCTATGTTATTCCTATTGTCTTGTCTAAAGCAGACCGTTTTCTTAAGCAAGGACACGGGCTTTATCCCTTTGATGTAGCATTTCTATTACAGCATCCACCATGCTGCCATGCATTGTGTCATAGCTCAATAAATATTAATTCAGACTGAATTGAATTGTTTATGAAGGGTGGAGAAAATCCGAGAGGGATGAGATTTAATATCTTTGGGCTTCTCACTGAAGATTAATCAAAAAGAAACTATGAATTTTTTTATGACGTATGTTATTAAATCCCCCCCCCCCAAGGAGGCAGATTCAAATGAAAGAGAGTGAATGTGGCATATTTACACACTGCATCTCAGGGCTGAGTAGCTAGAATTCGATTCATCTTCATCTTTCTCTTTCTTTGCTTTCTCAACTGGATTGCTGAGAAACATGGAGTTTACCCTGTAACTGACAGGAAGGGTGAGCCTGATTGGAAGGGGTTTCTGAAAGCTATATATAACAATGCCTGCTATTTCTCGGAGCTCCAGAGCACAGCATCCACCAGATCTGAGCAGTCACCCGCATGTCACTTTGCTTCTGCCGTAACATAAGCTCTTCTCGATGGTTTTCAAGGCACTGCCTCATGAGTTGCCTCCCACAGAGACTTGAAGCTTCTCAGTGGTCCATTAACCTTAGGCTGAGCTCAAGTACTTAGACTGAGCTGACGACAAATGTAGGATTTGAGAACCGTGTTATCACAAAACCACCACATTAAAGATTTTTGTTTTAATATTCAGTCCTATGAAAACAGAAATCTCACCTGGTGACTCATTTAAAACTCTTCCATGCTCTTCAATGGCAGAATAACATGCAGTGTCTAAGATCTGACCTTTGCTTATATCTTATCTTTAGTCTATATCCTTATTCTGCTATTGTTTTCTGTTCATTTCACCCCTGCAACGTTACTTTACATCTAATGTACATTGCTTATACAGTTCCCTTTTCCAAGAATGTCATTCTAGTCGTTTGTCCCCTGAGATGTTCATGACTCATCTCTCCGAGGAGGTCCTTGCTGAATCCCCACATTCGCTGTTTCAAATGACATTCATTGAGTATCTAGCATGGACCATGTATTCTTCTAGTTGCTAGTAGTCAACATGGGAAGCAAAACCGAAACATGCCTGCTCCAGTTTTATCTACCCTTAATTGGAGACAGGGAAACAGAAAATAAAGTAGGTAAAAAGTAAATGAGATAATTTTGTTATTTATTAATTTATTTATTTGACACAGAGTCTCACTTTGGTTAGAGTGCCCTGGCATTATCTTGGCTCACTGTAACCTCAAACTCTTGAGCTTAAATAATCCTCCTATCTCACCGTCCCAAGTAGTTGGAACTATAGGCACCCACCATTTTTCTATTTTTAGTAGAGATGGCATCTCACTCTTGCTCAGGTTGGTCTCAAACTTCTGAGCTGAAGGGATCTGCCAGCTTCAGTATCCCAGAGTGCTAAGATTATATGCATGAGCTTCTGGGCCTTGCCAAGATAATTTTAAATAACGATGAACTATAAAATATGTAAAGTGAAAGAGAATGACATTATGGAGCCTGAGAATAGTTCCTAGCAAGTGCGAATGGCTTAAGTGAAAAATGTGGGTGGCGTGTTTAAGAAATGTAGGCCAATGAGCCTGGAACTTGTTGAGTGAGGAAGAGAGATGTTGGAGAGCTGGGCAAAAGCAAAATCAGGAAGGGTCCTAAAACCATTACACATAAAAACTTTAAACCTACTAAAATAATAATGATGTTAGAGAAGATTTTAAATGGGGAGTGATATACTCTGGTTTGCATGTAGAGAATGAGAACAGAAAGCTCAGTCTAGAAGCTATTGGAGTATTATAGGAGAGGTACGCTATTAGCTTGAATCAGGTCAGAAGAGTACTTTAGAGGCAAGGCTAACTTGGACCAAGTTTCTTTCTCTATTGCTCCCAAAGCATTCTGTCTACACCGATATAGGTGAAAGCCATACATGTATGGTATCTCTCTCCTACTGGCTTGAACATAATCTCCTTTAGGGCAATGAGCATACCTTGTTTTGTTCATCTTTATAATCCCAGGGCCTAAAACCACGTCTGGCTCACAGTAGCTATATAATATATACTCACTGAATTGAACAGAACTAAATTTATTTTTCTCTTAAAGGAGTAACGTTCTTCAAACATTTAGTATGTAGTAAGATATTTTCTTAAACTATTTCTCATAAAAAGTTATATTTTCTATAGCTTTTCTGTGAAGATCACACATGAATAAGAAGTATGGAAGTGTTGACTACATTTGCAGCCATTTCTGCTTTTGAGGGGAAGATTCTTGGACTATGACTACCAGATATTTATATTTTTGCTGCAGAATGAGGAAAAGGGAGCTAAATATCTTATGTAGATTCATACTATATTTCTTTGTAGATCTTCACTGGAAAATTAGTGATGTCAGCCCACCAATCAAATTGCCTGACAGACTATCAAAGATGGGTGGACCAAAGTATAAGTCACCGTCCTCAAACTTTCTTGCTGAAAAATGTGTAATGCTATTTATAGAAAACAGATAATTCTAGTGATTTCTGTGTCCTAAAAAGGTTAAATAGGAGTGACAATATTACACCCAGTCAATGATAGGCTCTATTTTTGAGTCAGTTTAATACAAATTGTGCATCACTCATTCTACAAACATTTACAGAGGATCCAGATCACAGTGCAGTGCCCTGGTGACCTGAAATACACAAATTGCCTTTCACAGATTCCTCATAAACCTGGTGCAATGAACACTTTTGGATAATGACAGTTTAAACTCAAGCTTTATGTATATCAAAAGGCTTCTTGGTTCACTGATAGTGAGTTGTAAGAAATGACACTTCAAAGCAAAATTTAGAAGGCTTCACCAAAGCCTTATAAAATTGTTACTTCTAAACCTTTGACTTGACCATTTTATAAAATGCATATACAAGTCAATTTGCCTTCCTAAATGGTTTAAAAAAGACTGAGATAGACAAACAGCAGAAATTGTAAGCCTCTTATGCCCCAGTTTTTATGTTGTTGGGGGCTGTTTTGAGAAAACTAGATGTCACAAAAACTAGATTCATAAGAGAGAGAAATGAGCATCTATGGAGAGCCACAACCGCAGAGACAAGTGAGCCTCTGGGTTCCTGGTTGTTACTTGGAACAAAAATATCCTCACCTACAATGTCCTCATGTTTCCACATCTTTTTGTTTTGTTACCTGAAATCCCATTATTGAAATTCTATTTGGGCTGACAAATACATGTCAAAGACAGAAAATCATCCAGAGGAATTAGTATAGTATTTGTGAGCCATAAAGCAGCATGAATTAGTCTAATTTTATATCCAGCTAAGATCTGTGCCAATGAGAAAATGGGCGCTTACAGTAGGATTGTGTGAGGGTCCAGTTTACAGCTTAATTTAAAAGGTGAATAAAAGACTCAGCCTGGGGGTAAGGGGGATGGGGAAGATGTGCTACCACTTGGGATTTCTAACAATAAGTGTTAAATTTCTGAGGATATGAAGAGAGAGGCAGATTACATAGAAAAGTGGTCTTTAAAAAAATTTTGATCAGAGGAAGTTATGTAGAGGGGAAGGAAACACACTTACCCCATTTTTGAAGGAAATTCCTGGCCCTATTCCCTTTTGGAAGTTATATCTTTTAGCTGTAGTCTGTAGAGAAGAGGCTTTTATGGGTCTGCCTAGGGACTTAAGCAATATCTTTAAAAGAAATGTTTATGGGAAAATGCATTCTGAGTTATGAACAATTGATTTATAAATGACTTTGCAGAAAATGGTCCTTGGAGGATTACTTCTATAACTTAAGTTTAAAGTTAAAATTCACTTTTTATATGTTTCTAAATCAAAAACTTGACTATGCTATGACTTTTTAAAATGCTCTTGAATTTGAAAAAGAAATGGCTAGGGATATTTATAGATTTGAAAAGACCAAATCATTCTTGTCTTAAAATAACCATTGAATAAATAAGAGTCAATAATTCCTTTTTACTGAAAATCGTCTTGGTTCTTGTGGTTTCCTTAGTTGAAAATATGATTATAATACCTATTAAATCCTTTAAAGTGCCTTCTCTTGTGGTCATCGTGGATTTTGAACTTAAGCTAAGCAGAGTTGTACTTTTAGTTATAGGACAGAGAGGCCACCATGAGTGGAATCAGAAATTTCAATTGTAAAGAAACTAAAAATGTCATTTCTAAGAAATACCTAAACAAATTAAAAAGAAGTAGATATGGATTTGTGAAACATGGCAATTCAATTTCAGAATTACATTTTTAAGAGCTTAAAATGAATTCAAATATAATATACCTTTCACTTCTAAGGCTAACTACTGAACTTGCTTTTTTTTTTTTAACTTTTTGGTTAGGTTTGTATGAAGGTGATCTATTATAGCTACTGTGTGCTACATTTATATTTAAAGTTGTTTTGGGCCAGGTGTGGTGGCTCACACCTGTAGTCCCAGTGCTGTGGGAGGCCGAGGCGGGTAGATTTCCTGAGCTCAGAGGGTTTAAGACCAGCTAAGCTTGAGTGAACCAGAGTAAAAGACCTCGTCTCTACCAAAAGAAAAGAAGACACTTGGCGTTATGGTAGCTCCTGTAATCCCAGCTACTTGGGAGGCAATGGGCAAGAGAATCGCTAAAGGAAGAAAGGAAACAAAACAAAAACAAAAACAAAAAAACTCCAAACTAAGAAGAGTGAAAGCCAGCTGAAATTAAAAGCAAAAAATAAAACAAAAACAAAAACAACAACAAAAAAGTAAAGTTGTTTTGGCTGGCATTTGGGGCAGGTTGTCCCAGAGTGCCATCATCTTGATGAAGCATCATTACAGTGTATCAGAATTACTAAGAAAAGTTTTTGCAGAATATATCTGCTTGTGTCTGAACATGTATCTTGTGAAATCTCCCTAGGATGATGATTCTGGTTTTCAAGCATGGTTGAGAACCATAAGTTTCAGATTTAATATTGAGTTCTATAAATTCAAAATGTCCTATGTGGTCTAAACATGGGCACAGGAGTAACTGACTATAGATGACTTCAAGAAAAATGCACCTTCATGTGCATTTGTACTCCATGAGTATAATTATAAATTATAAATTATACAACAAAAAATTAAAGTCCTATATACAAAAGAAGAATTAACAAGGAGAAATACAAAATGTAGTCTCATGACTCTAGGTAATATAAATGACACTCCATGTTATAGTACTAAAAAGGTTTAAAGAGATTAATTTAGCTTATTGGATGTTGTTATGCTACTAAAAATCCTAAAATAAAAGTTCAACTACCCATATGCTTGGTTCTAAGCACACAATGCTCTCAAATTGGATGCTTAGTATTGTATTATTTTTACAATAGTTTTTAGCATTAAGTTTAGGCAGGTGTGTTAAATAATGACATTATTCTGTAAAAAATTTCATGTGATTTCCTGGTAAAAACATAATTAAAATGTAATTCTACTATGCATTTTTGTTTTAAAAAGTTATTGGTGGGAAAATGCAATTTTATTTTTTTCACTGTCAAAAATGACAAATTTGATGTAGATTAATTTCATTCTTGTATGTTAGCACAAATATGACCACACACACACAATTTACAAGAAAAGCATGGTAATAAAATGCAGCTTTCATTATTAATAAATAAATAACATAAGGTAAAATGCCATCTTTACTAGATTTATAATTTGACTACATAAATATTTAAAAGATCTCTTTAATTTTTTAAATTAATATTTGCTTTGCATTTGCTCAAGGAAACTCTTCAGATGATTCACATTTCTTTTGAAAAGCTGATATGAACTTATATGTATTATTTAAATACTCATATTCCTGACTTATATCTATACTTTTTTCAAATGGTAAAAATTAAAATTACTTTTGCCCACCTGAAAAAACAGACCAGGAAGTAACAGAAACATTTAAACCTCTTAGTGACATCTTCTGATATATAGTATAATAAGAATAGATGACCTTAATGATATCTCATTATATACTAAACACTATTGTAGGGTCTTTATGACTATTAGCCATTTAATGCCATAATAAAAACAGTAACCTTAGAAAGAAGTTATACCATATTATGGACCTTTTTGTACATTAAAGTTGCCTTTGAATCTTCTCTTCCTTTTACATACTTTATCCAATCCACCAGAAAATCTTAATGGCTCTATTTTCAAAATGCAATATAGAATCTGACAATTACCCATTCGACTACACTGCGCAATCCTTGCCTAAACCGTCCCCATCTCTTGTCTAGATTTTTGCAAAAGACTCCTAATTTCCCTGCATCTGTTTGTGCTTCACTGCTTCTCTTCTCCACATAGTAACCAGAGTGACCCTTTTAAAATATAGTCTTAGATCATCACATTGTACCTCTGTTTGAAACCCTACAACAGCTTCCCATATTGCCCAGAGAAAAGTCAAAGTCCACAATAATGGCCTAAAAGGATACATTTCAGTGATTTTCCAACCTGGGTGCATACTGGACACAGCCAGGGTTACTTTTGACAAATATTGTACTTGCTTTATTAACCATAACCATAGCATCTATTATCCCCTCTCTTATATTTGAGGAGTTGAGTGTTTTTGTAGAAACTGTTCTTACTGGTTCAGAATTTTAATTATTAATTATTATTTTTTAACTTCAGAGTTATTCCAAACATTCACCTCATATGGAGGTTTGTCCTCAAAATTCCAAATAAACTCTATTTCTACTTTGGGTTGTAATGTAACAGCATCAGGTATCTATCATTTCTTATAATTCCTGCTTCTTCCTCATAAACTTATCTTCATCCACAACACACAGTCCCTCTAATCTTGGAAGATGTGGAGGGGTCTGCCGTCCAAAGTCAATCCTCCATCTTGATATTATACATTTCCATCTTCTGAAATTTTAAAAATCTATTTATTTTCCCTAATTCCTCCTCTTATTCTCCTTCATTATATACATTGTCTAAATTTAAATACCCTTGATTTTAAGATACAATAATAATGAACATAAATATAACTAATACGAGACCAATAAAATATATGAGACCAATAAAATCGATACAAGTGAAGGGAGAAAGACTTCATCAGTAATAGTTGGATACTTAAAAATGCCACTTTCAAAAATGGATAGCATAACAAGAGAGAAGATAAGTCAGAAAACAGAGAACTTGAACAAAACACAATCAGTTAGGTTGAACAGGTGTGCCCACTTTACCTGGTAACAACAGAATACACATCTTCTGCAGTTACATATGAGACATTTTCTTGGATGGGTCATATGTTAGGCCACTAATTTCCACCTCAACAGGTTTCAAAAAGTAGATCTCAAATAAAGTACCTTCTTTGACCACCTCAGGTAAGTTAGAAATCAATAATAGAAGGAAAACTGAAAATCCACAAATTTGTGGATAATTAAACAATATACTCCTAACCTGTGGATCAAAGCAAAAAATCACAAAGAAAATTAGTAAATACCCAGAGACTACTGAAAATGAAAATAAAATATACCAAAACTTGTGGACACAGCAAAAACATTGCTAAGGAAGAAATTTATAGTTGTAAATGCTTATATTAAAAAAGAAAAAATAACTGAAATCAACAACCTAACTTTACAACTTAAGGAACCTAAAAAAAAAAAAAGAATACAAAAATTATAGCTGAAAGTGCCCATCAACCCACGAATGGATTAATAAATTGTGGCATATGTACATCATGGAATATTATGCAGACTTAAGAAAGATGGAGACTTTACTTCTTTCATGTTTACATGGATGAAGCTGGAACACATTCTTCTTAGCAAAGTATCTCAAGAATGGAAAAAAAAGTATCCAATGTACTCAGCCCTACTATGAAACTAACTTATAACTTTCATATGAAGGCTATAACCCAATTATAGCATAAGAAAAATGGGAAAGTGGCAAAGGAGGGGAGGGGAGAGGAGAGGTTGGGTGGAGGGAAGGTAATTGGTGCATCTGAGAAGGGTACAGGTGAAACTTACTGAATGAAGATTATAATGGTCTTAACACAATAACTAAGAAAGCACCATGAATGCTATGAAAATATTTCAGATTGTATATGAAATGAGCACATTGTACCCCATGATTGCATTAATGTACAAAGCTATGATTTAATAAAAAAAATTTAAAAATAGAAAATAGAGGAGAGATAAATAAAATAGAGAATGGAAGAAAAATAGAGAAAATCAACAAAACCAAAAGTTAGTTCTTTGAAAAGAACTAATAACTATTAAGAAATTTTTAGTTAGATTGACAAAGGGAAAAAAAAAGAAACAACAAAATTACTAACATCAGAAAAAAAAGTGTGGCATTACTACCAATTCTACAGAAATAAAATGGAACTATGAACAACTATTTGAAGACAAACGAACAACCTAGATGAAAAGGAAAAATTCCTAGCAACATAAAACCTACTAATACTAAATCATGAAGAAATATAAAATCTGAACAGACCTATAAGTAGTGAGGAGATTGAGTCAGTAATCAAAACTCTCTTGACAAGTGGAGGACTTGATGGTTTCATTGGTGAACTCCACCAAACATTTACAGAAATAATAAAAGTCCCTTTGAAACTTTAAAAAAAATTAAAGAAAAGGAACACTTGGATTCATTTTGTAAGCATAGCATTACTCTGATATTAAAGCCAGATAAAGACACTGCAACAAAAGAAAACTATAGACCAATATCTCTTATAAACATTGATGCAAAAATCCTCAGTAATACTAGCAAACTGACTCAACAGCATATTAGAAAGATTTCACATCAGGACCAAATGGAATTTATTCATGAAAGGCAAGGTTAGTTCAAATATGAAAACTGATCAATGTAAGAACCTAACAATTCTTTCTATTAGCAGAATGAATAGAAAAGAAACCCCACATATTCATCTCAAATGATACGAAAAATGAATTTGTCAAAATTCAACATCCTTTTGTGATACAAACATTCAGCTAATTGGGAACAGAAGAAAAAAAGTACTTCAATATAATAAAAGTATATGCAGTATAGTGAATATCACTTTCAGCAGTGAAAGAGTAAAAGCTCTTCCTCTAAGATCAGGAAAAAAGCAAAGACTCCACTTTTGCCATTTCTATTCAATATAGCACTGGACATTCTGGCTAGAGCAATTAAGCAAGACAAAGAAATAAAAGGCATCCAAACTGGAAAGGAAAAAGTAAACTTATCTCTACTTATAGGTGAAATTATCTTATATGTAGAAAACTCTAAAGAGTTAACACACACACACAAATTAGAATTAATAAATGTATTCAGCAAAGTAACCAGATACAAAGTCAACCACAACTTAAGTTGTATTTCTATACATTAACAATGAACAATCTAAATCAGTAATTAAGGAAACAATTACATCTTTTAACAGCATCAAAAGGTAACCAATGAGGTGAACAACTAGTATAATAAAAACTACAAAACATAACTGAAATTAAAGAAGACAAACAAATCAAAAGATAATCATGCTCATGGACTACAAGACTCAACATTGCAAAGATGTCAATACTACACAAAGAAGTCTATAAATTCAAAATAATCTCTATTAAAATTTTAACAACTTATTTTTCAGTAATAGAAAAGTCCACCCTAAAATTCACATGATATTTTATGGGACCTTAAATAGCCAAAACAATATTGATAAAGAAGAACAAAGCTGGAGGACTCATACCTCCTGATTTCAAAACTTCCCCAAGAAGTTTTAGTTAGTCTCTTCCTTAAGAGACGAATGGGGAATTATTATTTAATAGGTACAGAGTTTCAGTTTTACAAGATGAAAAGAGATATGGAGGTCGAGGGTATGACGGCCACACAATAATATGAATGCACTTAATACCACTGAACTGTACCCTAAATATGGTTAAGATAGTAAATTTTACATTTGAATATTTAAACACACACACAAAAAATAAAAAAATTTGTCTAGTAGCAACTTATTTTTCTGTTGACTTGACTTCTCACCTTTTTTCCAAAGGAAACATCTCCACCTACTACTTCCAGTCATTCATTCTCACTTTGCCCTCTGCAATCCGGCTTCTGCCTGGACCAACATGTTGGAAGTTGGTCCACTTTGTGTTGAGTTCACTGAGGACCTCTTACATGCTAAATCCCAAAGATGCTTTTCAATCTCTGTTTTTCCGAGTTTCTCTGCTGCACTTAACACAATGGCTTATTTGCTCTTGCCTGAAATGCTCTATTCCCTTGGGTTTGGGGACTCCACGTTCTTCTATCCCTTCTTGTTGCTCTTCATCCACTCGTGTTTAGCCACCTTTGAAAACCCTACTCGCATTGCCCCTCAGCTGGGTATAACCCAGAGTTACAACCTCATTCAACTTTTTTTCTCCTTAGAAAAGTTATTCCTAGGAAATATTATGGTTTGGGTTTAGAACTGCCTTTATGCCACCGACTCCTAGATCTTAACTTTAGTCAAGATTCAGATTTATATTGCTAATTTCAGTCTGGACATTTTCACTGGATGTTCTGTAAGTATCTCAAATGTAACATGACCTGAAGGAAAGTCATCATTTCCTCCTGACTACCAGGCTCTCTGTTCCTCCTTTGTGTCTGTATTTCACTGGGGAGCACCACCTTATACTCCTTGCTCCCAACCATCCTTCCTTGAACATATTTTGAGCTAGTGTTTCCTTAACTCAATCCTGCTTGCATTTTGTCTTTATTAACTTCTCTTAGATTTGTGGTTTATGGATGGCACCACTTCTTGCTTTTTGTAAAAAATCTAAACATGTTTTCTCTAATGACAAAGGATTGGAGGCGTGAGTAGAAGCCTGCAGCATGAACACAGTACATCATCTTTAATTGAAGTCAGTGGTATCATATTTTGGTAAATCATATCTGTAATCTGATAAACAAACTCACATTCAACAATTATTATAAAATAAAGGAATAAATTTGTGGTCGACATGTGACCTCTCAAAGTTTTAAAGTTATTTTATAACTTTTTATTTGGATTGCTAGTTAACATCATTGTAAAATTGGTGGTCCTAAGATTTAGAGGCAAGTATTTGCCAGGTAACTGCCAAAAAGGGTGTTTATGAAATTCGTATGTGTACTTGCAGAAAGACTGTATAGGAATGATGGTCAAGGTTACATTTAATTCATACTAGGCACATTGGTGATGTTGTGCCTTCTGGGCAGCCTGGATGATGGTTTGATTGCTAAGTCAGAACGTATTTAAGTTTAAAATTAAAAATGCAGACATAGTAGTATATAGACCCTTCCTCTGCATGCATGTATGTGACCACACACACACGTACACAAAACAACACGCATGACCACACCGTCCACCTACCAATATTGTGTAAGAATGTCCACAAGGATCTCAAAAAGCACAAAATTTACAAATCGAGTAAATTTGTAAATATCATAGTCATTATGATATTTACATATCATAGTGCAATATCACAGTCAGCCAGCCACTGACATTGGCACTAGATTGTGATCTTGCACTTAATTGTGCTACTACTCTTTCATAATAAGATAGCAAACTGAAGTGCTTTTCAGATAGTGTGGGAAGCCAAAGGGAAATCCTTTCTACTTCCAGTAAGTATAGAAAGCTATTAAAGAGCCGTGAAGGCTCCACTCCTACACAGTGCATTTTGCCACTTCCTTTTTCTTATGCTCACAGAAGCTGACTATCAAATTATAAACCAACAGTTTGAAAATGACTTTGCTTTTAGAAATTTATAGGCTATATGAACTTATATATTTTATTTCTGCTTGCTCTAGGGAATTGAGTGTCTGCCACTGACTTAAAGTTTCTAAGGCACTTTGAATTTCTGGATAGAGGGGATAACATTACAAGGGAGGGTTAGGATATTAAAGAAGGGGAACATTGTTTCCACCTATTTGACTGTTTTTTGCATTTTAGTCAAATTATTTTTAGAAACTCTACATGCAGAGTGGACATAGACCACATGGGGAGATAGAAGTAGACTCATAAGGAAAAGTAATAAGCAATTTAATAAAAATAATTCATAGCATATGAGAACAAGGCTTTTTGAGACACAAATTGAGTTTGAATCTTCACTCTGCCCCTTACAATGTGCCATGCATTGTTCTATAAGCTTAACAATAATCCACTTAGTTAATCTTTATAAAAATTGCATGAGGTGAGATAGGTGTTGTTCATATCCGTATTTTATAGATGAGTAACCAGAGATAGAGAGAACTTGGTTACAAGCTCAAGGACACACAACTGTAAGTGGCAGTTACCATTAGCTAAGTGTTCAGGTTCTAGTAGTAGCTATGGTAGTCACCATCATTTGAACATTTACATTTTTTCTAGATACTCTGGTAATACATAGTGCATAGTACAAAAAAATACTAGTTTTAAAAATTTAAATCATAAAAGCACACCACTTGTAAACATGTAGTAGGATATATATATAAGTAAATCTTTTATTTATAGCATTATTATTTCTTTATAACATATTTTAACTATTCATGATTCAGCAGAATAAAGCTAACATTTCTAAATTAATTTGCTTGTGGAAGTCATTTGATCCAATTTTCAGAAGCAATTTAGATTGAGTATCTTGCTATATTATTTGCCATTATATTCTGCTAAAGGATATAGGTGATACAAAAGAAAAAAAAGGAGAAATAGGAAACCAACCTATCCCAAGTATCATTAGCCAATGAATCATTTTGGTATACAACTGATAAAAATAGGGTTTTGAATAAACATAATGAAATGATATAAGTATATATGCATTTCAAGTGCCGTGAGTGGTCCTGATAAATTATTCCAAGGTAATTTACAACAGATGAAATGAAAACAAGCTATAAAATAACATAGTCTGAGAATGGCTACAGAAAAGTACAAACAATTCATGTCCCCAAACACCTTGGAATTTCATTTTGCCTTAAAGAGTGCACTTGGTTGAGAGCGTACACTGCAGAGCAGAATTCCTCTGTAATAACCTCATGATTCTGCTGACTTCAGCTTCTGGTACAGAATGTGGACATCAAGTCCAGTCACAGTATAAATATATCTTCACTGCTAACATTTGAGAGCAGCTGGAAGAAGATGGCACAGAATCAAGAAAAATAAATGAAAATGAAATCAAGAGAGAAAGGTGAGATGCAAATGGAACTTGTTGGAATAACATAGGGGCAAAAAAATGATGTGGAGAAAGAGTGTTTTATTTTCATATGCAAATAAAGAAGAAAAATAATATAACACATTCCAAATGGCAAAATCCAGCTATTTTGTAAGCAAGAAAAATGGTTATGTCTCTTTCCCTCTCGTCTCTTTCTCTCTCACTATAAACATAGAAATAGATGTGTGTGTGTGTGTGTGTGTGTGTGTGTGTGTGTGTGTGTGTAAGAATACAATGACACGCAAATATGTGACAACTTCTGGGGTGAAAAATATTTACTGTAGTGATTATTTTTTTACATTTCACTTTTTTCACTACCAATGAATATTTTCATGGCACATAATGCTTCTAAAATCTTAAATATATTACACATGCATTTTGAAATATAGCTTATTCATGCTTTCTCAGCTTTCGAGCCCACTATATGAAACACATTGTTTCTTATATGCACTATACTCTTAAGGGTAAGTTACTTTAGAAACAATGCTTTCAAAAGTTTCATTACAAAACAAATATCTGCTACAGGAGGTTCATTCTCTCTCCTTTTGTTTTCTGAATAGTCTGCCAAATGAACTTGAGAGGGACAAAGTTGACAGAAACAGATTTGGGAAATGAACTTGATTCACTGTTGGTAAATACACAGCAAATTTATGAAGTTCAGCATTCTAGATAATGCATAAAATATCATACTGGATAGCTAATTGTGACAAAGAAAAATGAATGGTTGTGTGAGGCAGTTGAATGTTATTTAGTTTCTCTCATATGATAGCATTACGTGCAGTATTCATATATACATACAGAAAGATTTTATAGGTAAAATCAATTAGATTATTAACTGTACATCTCCCCCCCCCTTAGTAACACTGTAATGTATCACAGTATCAGGGAAATATACCCTCGAGAAAACACTGCTGTTCTTCACAGAAAATTCATGAATAACATTATGCAGAAATTAATTTATGATAAATGATTTAAATATAGAACTCGGAATAGCTTATTTAAATGCCATCAGAAAAGAACATCTCACCCGCAAAAAGGAGTCGAGGGATCCATTCTCCATATATTCCACCACAATCATTACTGGTCTGCCTGCAGAAGAGCAAGAAAACACACACGGATTAGAGCAATTACAGAAATATGCGCTGCATTTAGGAGATATCCAGCTGTGGCAGCTAAATTATTTGCATTTTATTAATAGGAATTTCATTTTCCAACCTCCTTCTATAAATGTACTCATATTATACATAGGCATTTCTCTATTTCTTTATAGCATTATTTTCTTGAGTTCATAAAAGGGACAAGAATTACAATATAAGTTACAAAGGAATTAAGCATTTCTTTTCCTAAAGCCCTGCAGTCATTTGTTAGATTGTGCCCTTTTTGTCCTCTGGTTTTTCTTTAAAAGATAGTTAACAAGCTGAAGTCAGGATTTAAGCAGTCACTATAGTTACTTTTACAGTTGTGGTACAATTTCAAGGTGGTATAGTAGGTTTGGCTAACTTACATCACAGTGGGTATTTCTGATACATTTCTAAGGCAGAGCATAAAGGAGAAATTTATAAATTCTCTTTATAAGAAATTATAAGCCATCAGTCATAGTCTTATTTCAAAGGCTCTTAAGCAGAAAATTTTACTAGATGGATGAATGATACTAAGTTGGTAGGGTCTGTAATAGCTGCTGATCATGTCTTTATTGGACATAGATTTGATCCACAGAGCAACGAAGGCAGTACATAAAAAAATAAGTTCAGTCTGATTTTCTAGTCTAGTACAGAAGATCAGAAACTGAATATTCCTTAATTTCTTTTTCATCATATCTATTGTTTTAGTTGCTAGTATACCTTCTATTAGGTAGAATATTTGACATAAATAACGTCCATTTATTTCAAAGAAGACAATGCATTTGTTCAGCCCAAATCGCCAAGTTTAAAAGATAAACTCATTTCAGATAAAGGAGAAATAATATTCACCAGAAATAAGCATGTATGACATATTTACTTTTTACATCTACATTTCCCACTTCTCATTGGGATTTTTTAGCAATTCAGTCTGCACCAGGCATAGTTTCCCTTACAAACATAAAGAAGATATGGAAAGAAATTATGTGTAACAATGATAGAAATATTAGATCTAATTGTATTCATGTCCCTTTTATGAAATTAAAGCCTCGATGATTTAGAAAGGGTGACCATCACAAATTAGTACAATGTATGCAAATGCTAGATTTCACATTTGAATCTATACTTTAAAGAAAGATGTGTTAAAGGTTAAATGTAGTAATAAAACCCCAATTTATCATTCATCGAATTAGGACACAAAGAAGGTTTCCATTTGTAGGAAATATTAATGCATATCCTATCATGTTGCTCAAAGTCATTCATTTTACCCAAATACGAATAAAGAACTTTATCAGCAATTATTAAGGTCAAATGAATTGTCAGCACTCTCGCGGGCAGGGATCTAGAAGATTCAAGTTTTAAGCCTGAAAGTTCATCCTGAAATCTCTTATTTGGCCATTGGTTTCAGAGAGCTTGGAGATAGGAGACTGATGCCAATGCTTAGGTAGCGAGGTGGAGACAATCAAAGGACGTTTTTGTACTTGTATATAAAAATCCAGAGACCAGGATTCCAGTTTGAATAATAATGGATTATAAATGTCAAGGGGAAAAGCTGAGTGACTAAAATGATGACGGATTTCTTCCCTACCTAAAATTTCACACCCTTTTAATCTGTTTTGACCATTACTGCCAAAAGAAAATCTTTGATTTCTGTTAAAAATATTTATCCTCCCCTTAAGAATGCCAGTCTTATAGAATAGAAAGATCTTGTAAGGACTTTACTTGTATTGCTACATACCATTATTGTTCCTATTACACAGATAAGAAAATTGAGGTACAGAAAACTAAACTACTTTTCTAAAGTCAAAAGAACTAGTAGGTGGCAGTATCAGCCAGTCTATCTCACAGTTTTAGGTATTAACCTGTATATTACAGGTGCCTCTCAGGCAAGATTTATAGAGAAGAGCTCTGAGTGTCGTCCTGTTAGCCAGTTCTCTCCAGTGACCGACCTCATCTTTCCTAACTAGCCTTCGCGTCCACTGTTCTACCAGTTATCATTATTCCTGACACATATTGAATGCTTTCTCCTTCTGTCTTAACTTTTGGTATTCATCTTCCAATACTATCTTCTCAATTTGCATCTTCCTGTGATCTCACTACACTTTCTCCCTAATCCCCAGAATTTACACACTGGACCTCTTTTAGAAAGTCTCCCAAGATGATATTTTTCTTATGGTTGTATTTCTATCCACTGTGCACACTACAAATGTTGTGCCTAGTTTTTATATTAAGTTGCTTTTCTTTCTTATCTTCCCATAAAGGCATTATATCCCAGTTCACTGAGTTTGTGAAGGTCACATCCCATACAGCTAAGCATGGTAGATGCTTTGTAAACATAAGTTAATTTTTCATATTGACTTTACAATTCCTAAGAAAGTGACACTAAACTACTTCAGCAAGATTCTGATCTATGTGAATACAAAGGGCTTCGAAATTAGTTCTATGTATAACTCTTTGGGAGATACCTTAGTCTTAAAATTCATCAGTGACAAGTTTCATTTTCTCATTAAGAATAATGAAGAATCAGATGAAGACTCCCCCAGTTTCTTGTGAATTATAAGTTCCACATTTGAGCTTTT
Organism: Perodicticus potto; assembly: GCA_963574655.1. Taxonomy (NCBI): domain Eukaryota; kingdom Metazoa; phylum Chordata; class Mammalia; order Primates; family Lorisidae; genus Perodicticus; species Perodicticus potto. The sequence goes on from CAUYRH010116678.1 coordinate 63,374, forward strand.
CATTTGTTCTACTTTGTGCAGTAGTATCAATTGGGAGCAGCTGTTAACTGAACTAAGAAGATGTTTTTTTAGACTACTGCTGGCATCTAACCTGTAATTTGTTTCCTAGTGGTTTTCTATAGGGAAGTTAGTTATACTGTGACGATTATAAGCAACTTTATAGTTCATCATTATGTGTTATAATCAAGAAAAAAGTAGAAGAGAAATTATGAAAATGAGGATACTATTTATTTAGATCTGTGTTAGGTGAGAGAGGGCTGTTAGCTACTGTGGTCTTATTTTTCAATATGTAAAATTATATATTGTATTATTGGTCTTGAAGACATATTTGCAAGTAATTTATTTCAAAATATTACAGCTTATTTCCTTCTGTGTAACATTAGCCAGTTACTCTAAGTGCCTCATGGCACAAAGTCATCACAGCATTTGGATTTTATTGGACAAACCAGGCTACTTGCATTAGCCAATTCTCAACCCCCACAGGGTGTGTTTAGAAGTCTCCCTGGCTTGATTCAAGAGAGTTTCAAAGGTACTTCTACAAGTCACACAAAGTGAATTTCTTAGGTTTTTCTTCATAAATAGCCCAGAAAGGGTTATGAATATTTTAAAGTGCATTATAATGACAAGCTCTATGAAATCGCTTATTTATATTCTGCAGACAATGAATTCCAAAATCCCTTTTTCATTCTTTTTTGTTATTACCAAGAACAATTATTTTCTTTCCCACCTAAAATTAATTTTAGGGACTTTTAGGGACTTTTGAGAAGTATTTCAAAAATATATACTTGCGATGATTAATCATAATATCCGAAACAAATATCTGCTAAAGGAGCTTTATTCTCTCCCCTTTTGTTTTCTGAATAGTCTGCCAAATGAACTTGAGAGGGACAAAATTGACAGAAACAGATTTGGGAAATGAACTTGATTCACTGTCGGTAAATATACAGCAAATTTATGAAGAGACTTTTAGGGACTTTTGAGAAGTTTTTGAAAAATATATACTTACAATGATTTTGATAAACGTAGTATGGAGAAACTATATGATCAGAAGATTCTAATTTTCTTATGTTGTTAAATAAAACAAAAGAAAAAGATTCCTTAACTGTTCCATTGAAATCTTGGAAAAAATACTTTGCCACTGAAATAGTCTTTTTATTTTTTATCTCAAAGAATGTTATTTTTAAAAAGGGAATTGCAGAGATTTAACATTTTCATATAAATAATGAGTTTGGGCAGGAGGTAGTAAATTCTATTAGTTTGGCAATTTCTAATGTGCAGTCAATAAAATCAAGAATCAAAACAAATCTCAACCTCAAAACTCTATTACAGATTTAAATCGTAGTTTATTTAACATTTTATCTTATCTGTATTTTGTCTACTAGGTAATAAAATTTGTAGTGATAACTTGGATTGACAGAGTGCCTGTATTTTTCCCCCCTAGATGCAATTCAGGAATCCTTGATCCAGTTATTTAACTATTTCTGCCCTCCCTGGGTCTGCTGTAGAGATAGTGGATTATAATTATACTCCCAAATGGATTTGATGATAAATGAAACAGTCTTATCCCTCTAAGCCATTCATAATATATGGGTGGGACAAATTTGAAAAAATCACTGCTTTTATTTGCTTAAGTGCTAAAATTAAAGAATTGTTTTCCTCTTATGGTGTTGCTGGGTGATCAAGAGATCATGTTCAATCCCATTCTCAATAAATTTGAATCCCAAATTTTAACGTTTCCCCTGAACTTTCTTTTCTTCTCATAATCTTTTCTTAGTTAAACATTACCATCCATCCATGAATTAGTTACCCAGATTTAAAACCCTATTGTCATATTGACCTTCTTACTTTATCGAATCCTTTTTAAGTCATAGGCTATTAAGTTCTGTTGGTTCTACATAAAATTGACCTGCCCTCATTCTGCCTTTGTTTACTCTTGTTTGACATATTCTTTTGCAACAATATTTACTGGTTTGCTCGCTCCTATTTTTGTATTTCTTCACGCACTAACTCTTGCACAACCATTTTTTTTATGTTTGCCTTTTATAGGTGCATATGTCAATCCATGTAATAAGAACTAATGGAGAAGGAAACATGTTCTAACAATATATTCTCAATATTTGTTTACAAATGTGTTTCTCTGTTAAATTCTTCCATCCATAGAAAGAAAATAGTTTATGATGTATCCTAATGAGTGTATCCTTATATTTGTCTTTGATTCCTCTATACAGCCTATCAGGGCCCAATACAACCATTATTTTTGAACAGTCAATAATATACAGTTAATTTTAAAAACATCTACTATGTAGCAAGTACTTTTCTCAGTTCTAGAGACAAATCCTCAGTCCATGTAAGATCCTTGCTCTTGTGGGGTGTAGGTAGAAAGGGCAATAGACATAAGCAGACATTCAATTACTATAAAGCACTGATGTCTCATTCCCTCACTTACAGGCTGTTACTTATTGCATTATTTTCAGCAGGATTAAACTCTAAGATGCTGGTAATTAAGTTCCTTTACAACTTCTCCTCTACCATCATTTCTAGCGCCGTATTTTATATTCTTTAGTCCCATACCTCCTGTTTTTCAAATTCTCTAATGGAAAATGAGTCATAACTCCCTACGTATGACTTGTGTCTGCCTTTCTTCTCTGAAAGACTGCCTTTTTATGGTTTCCACTTGATAAAAATCCCTTGTTTACAAAAAGGAAGCAGTGTAAGTATCATGTTCACTTAAAATTTTCCCGTGATTCACTTTCCCTTGTAGGATCCATTATTTATTTACTTTTTCCTCCCTTCATATATTAATTAAGGAATTGTCTAACACTGATGGTGTGGGATTGATGCTCACAATGTCAGTTCCTACCTCCCATTCTATAGCGGCCTTGAGGTCAGGACTTGTCCTTAATTCTCTGTTAGTTCACTATCTACCCACAAAGAACACACTTAATTTAAGTTTTGAGTGAATGCCAGAAGGGACACACACCCATAAGGATGTTCTCTAAGAATATCTCTACATTAAAAAAAAAAAAAAGAATATCTCTAGACCCATACAAGAGTTACTGAAATAACAGAATGTCAAATCGATAACTTTTAATTCCTAACTTAGTTTCATTATAGAAATCGTGGATTGGAAGAAAGAGCAAAATTCATACTTCAGTTCTATTAATTGCACAATCTTGGACAAGTTATTTTAGCTTTTTCAGTTTTTGCATCTATAAAATGAGGAGCACTCCATAGTGTTGGTGTCCATCTCCTTTCCTTTTCTTCTATGCATCATTTTCTGCTTCTTTATCATATTTGTTGACTGTGTAGCAAGAAAGCATATGAAAAATGGAGCTTTTTATATTTTATTGTAGTTTGGTATTGACATGAAAAGTTTTTATCTTCTCTGACAAAGTAAAAGTTAAAATGATTGCTAATTATATGTTTAATATGATACATTCAATTTCTAGTTTTAGCATTGAAATTCTTATGTCCTGGAAAAACTGGGATGGTTGGTAAAAGGGACCAAGCTACAAGTTGTGGGACTAAAGTCAGATAGCCTGATATTGAGTATTTTTTTTCAACTTTGGACAAGTGGCCTTTCATATTCAATTGTCATCTCCCTGCCTTTTTGTTCCTCATCTGTATATAGTATACCCCTCACATGCATATTATAAACTCCTCATTCGTTCATTTGTATATTATCATATGTTATATATATTATTATAACCACCTCCATAGGGTAAAGGTGAAATTAAAACCTTAATGAATTTAAAACACAGAGAATAGAATCTAACACTAAATATTGAGTAAAAATGAATGAATGAATGGATATCTGTTGAGTATTATGTCTTGTCTTACTGACTAGTTGTTGAATCCTAAGCTAAGAAATGTTTTGTGGAGATGAGAAGGTTCATTACTAAAAATGATTAGGTCAGTATATTTAGGAGATCTCTTGATGGTCTCAAAGGCTCATTTAAAATCCTATATACCTTCAACTGGCTTGAAGTTGTTTTAAGGAATAAAAATGGTTTCTTCGAAGGTAGAGTAAAATAATCCAAATGAGCATTTTCCTACTTTAAGTAAGATACTATAATATATAGTTTCATATAAATTGCTTTAGTTGAAAGCAGGTTCTTCATCCTGTCTAACAAGCTATGTTACGTCTTCTGTTGTCTATTTGCATATCTGTACCAATAACATGTTTTATGGTTAATCTGGAATTGATAGTTTTAACATTACAGCTATTTGAAAACCCTGAGTTTATATAATCACTATGTTTATTGGTTCCATTTTTTTCTCTTTATTTCTTTGTTTTGCTTTCTAAAATTTTGTGGTGATCCAAATGCCCTTGGAGGAATGCTGAAGAAGAAAATACTTCAGTGATAAAACAGCAGAGCAGAAATTAGGAGAGGTGATCTGCATTGGTGAACACAGTATCATTTCTTAATCTAGATTTATCTTAGAGTAAATGAAAGGTATGAGGCTAAAGAAATTAACCATAATTTTCCTGCCATGCCATCTGTATTGATTAGCTTCAGTAATATACAATAATGTCCTTCTTTCTACTAGAAATTATGATATGAGCAAAAAGATTTCTCCTTCACTAAAAGTATCATGTTGACCATGAAAGCTGCTACCGAAGACACCTGAGATTGGACTGCATTTTCTTGTAAGGCATCAACCAAACTACAAAATGTTCGTAACATGAGTTTTTAGAAATAGTTGTCTTGATTTTGTATTACAGCCATATTTAGAAAAGCAATAATGATAATAACATTAGTGACATGAAATTATTTGTAACTTTTGGTTTTCCAACTATTGTGAAAGAAATCATTGATTATGCAATAGTGAGTGGTATAATTATTATTAGGTAGCAACAAACAAAAGAGAGCAGAGAATTCTCATGCCTTGAAATATTGTATAATATCTAAGTTCAAAACTAAGTCCAACTACATGGCAAATAAGTAATTTTAGACTGCTCTAGTACTTGGTTTCCTTCTGTGAATACTTTTTGTGCAGATAACTTTAAAATAGATACTATATTTAAATCACCATCTATGCAATAACAACAACTTCTTAAAAATTCTTCAATGTGCCAGGCACCGTTCTATGAGCTTTACATGTGGCAACTCATTTAATCCTTTATCAACCCTGTAGTGAGTGTAATTATTAGCTCAATTTAATGGATAAAATTTTTGATGCGTGGAGAGTTTAAGCAACTTGCCCAAGGACACACAGTAGGCACTCTGCAAAGCCAGGCACTCTTGCTCCAGAGTCTAAATGCTTGATTACCTTGTTATAGCCCTAAATAATACTTGACTCTCCATTAGTAATCTGGAGAACATAAAGCATTGCCCTATCCTTCTGTGTCTTCTAGAAAGACATTACAAACTAGGCACTGTGTCATTCCCAAAATTGTTTTGTGGAGAATTTCTATGATTTTAAAGGCCAGCAAAAGCCCTAAAACATCTTATTTCAACAGGAAGTGTGTACTAAGAAAACTGGTTGTAAAAAAACCTTTAAATTTTGCTTTCCCTGTCTTCTATCAGCTTATGATAATCACCTTCAGGTCCCATTACAAGTTTATGTATTTTAAATTATCTTCATATTCCCAGAGAAGGCTTACAAAGACCAGGCTTAGCGTCTGAAATTCGAGTTGTAAAGGCATTCATGAGAACGTTTAAGAACGGCACTGTGATACAGTTTTTGCAAAACCTGTGAAGAAGACATTGAGGATGCTTTTACATCCTGAATATTTAAAGAGAGTCTCTAAGATTTTGGTAGAAAGCATCATATTTTCCAGTAGTATTTCAAATGCTGTGCTTTGTTTCTGGCTTCAAAAGTGTCTTTTGGTTGCATAAGTGTTCAAATATTTATCATTCTGGTCTTCTGTTACATTCGCTACCAAAAGAAAATTACCAGAAAATTTCAAACAAACCTCCACATGGGATATATTTACTGCATCCTAACTACATAGGTTATTTATGGAGAGATTTTAATTATCATGGAGAAAACATTTGTTAAATGAATCATACATATGATATAATTAAATCATGGACTACTTTCCTCTTCCCCCCCAGGCAAGTTACTATTTATTTTTGAATCTTTTCTGCAACTCTTACAAGATGTTTAATTTTTTAAAATGTTTAATTTTGCTAACTAGACTCACTGTGAGACCTCTGTGCATTGAACTATGAAAAGCGAACATGGTGTCACAGCACAGCTTCTATGGTGCTTTGTTCTTCAAAGCAAAAGAATGGAAGGTGAGCTGAGGCGTGTGTCATGACGGGTTTGTCCGCCTCCATGCCCCACATGTTCTCCAGTGGGCAGCTCTCCGTAGGGCACGTATGCCACCCTGAGGGCTTCAATATGTTTCTCTGGGGAGGAAGAGACATTTGAGCAGCTTAGTTTCTTCCCAGTTCCAATTAAGGTGCAAACCACTGACAAAACCACAATCAATACAAATATTAAATGCTGGTTTATATGGAGACTCAGTGAATGCAACAAGCTACACAACTTTTTTCAGAATTTTTCTTTGTGCAAAGAAAATGATTCTTGGATGAAGCTTTCAAAAGCATTTCTGTGAATAGAACCAAACAAATGACACAATCTGAAATAATGAAACATGAAGATCTGTAGGGAGTGGATTATGTTCTCAACAGAGAATTTAAATGTATAGAATATCCATATTTTTAAGATGCAAACTTATTCAAATGATATTAACATAAAAGAAGCATTTATGCTAAAATGAAGGCTTAGTTAAGGCCAAAGGCAGAAACTAAAGATTCTGAAAATGGAGAGGTAAAAAAGAACTAGTAAAAAAAGTCTGCAGATAATTTAAAAGCACTTTTAAGAATTTTTGTGTCTTTCTGGCAGGAAATAAATAGAAATTCTCTTTGTAAATGCTCAAGAGCTTCATATCAAATGCACCCACAGCTCTGGTTTTCTTTGAATGTACTGTTATTCTTACATAAAGATGATGGTGCTCACCTGTGTCAGTTACGTATGACTTTCTATATAGAATATTGACTTATCTATTTATTTATTCTTTTTTTGAGACAGTGCCTCAAACTGTCACCCTGGGTAGAGTGCTGTGGCATCACAGCTCACAGCAACGTCCAATTCCGGGGCTCAAGCGAGTCTCTTGCCTCAGCCTCCCAAGTAGCTGGGACTATAGGCGCCTGCCACAACGCCCGGCCATTTTTTTTTTTTTTTTTTTTTTTTTTTTGGTTGCAGCTGTCATTGTTGTTTAGCGGCCCTGGGCTGGATTCGAACCCGCCAGCTCAGGTGTACGTGGCTGGCCCCTTGGCCCGTTGAGCCACAGGCGCCGAGCCAGAATATTGACTTCTTAAGAACAATGGGTCCTTCATAGTATGGACTTCAGGATGTCCAGAGACCTCCTGAAATTTGCATGCAAACATTTACATATATGATGATGCATTTGTCCATTACCCTGGGAGAGAGAGTCTGCAACCTTCATTTGATTCTGAAAATCAGGGTTAGAAAAGGTTATAGAATCCTTGAGATTTCACATGGCCTTTATAATGAATGAGGAGGTTTATCTTTGGCCAAGAAACAAAGTCAAATGAATAAGGATTTTGAGTCTATGACCTGTATCTCAATATCAGGATCGTCTGTCCACAGGAGTCTTTAAACTCATACACTTTGAAATCAAAGTTTTTATAAATTGAATGTTATTTGAAGGTTTAATTTATAACCTCAATTTCGTATATGTTCCCATCTTCAATTTTCTTATTCCAAGTGATATCTTGAACTTGCCTTGCTTAAGAGTTTTAAATTTTCTGTTCTTTTGTGTCTTTCTCCTCAAGTAAGCCAAGAAATTAAAGGACCATATACCATTCTTTTTAAAACCCACTTTAAACAAGAAAGTGAGCAGAATGAATGTACCCTTGACATTATCTGATTAGCTTTCTTTTGTACTAATTGGGGACTATACCCTAAACAGGTGTTTTAAAATAACTCTCCAAGCTAGCAGTAACAGTGCTGTGTTATTTTATAGAGGTTGCTTTGAGTTGTATAACTAGACCGAAAATTATGCCTCGCACTCTCCTTGTGCTTCGGGTGGCTGGGAGTGTCCATTTGTTATTTTATCAGTGACCCTATGTTCTCAGCCTCTCCTCACTCCTAAAGCAGCAATAATCTTGGTTTTCTGCCCAGACCTGCCTCCCATTTCCCTTTTAATAGTTGCTTTCTGTGGTTTCCTATTGAAGGCTGCAGCTGCACAGACTTCAGAGGAGAGTTCTCCAGGAGGAATCGTGCTGATAGGTACTGAGTAGGTCCTGTCTTGGGGCTAGAAACCATCTTAAATGGCAAGGGATAAAGAAAGTAGGAATTACTATTCCAGATAAAGAATTCTCTTCTGATTATAGTTTATATTTTGAACAATTTATTTAGGATTTCGCTTTGCACATTCTATCTAGTTTTTTTTCCCCCATCGTAATCAGTTTAAGTGAATACACACAATCACTCATTCACACATGCCTCATCCAGGATAATTGGCAACATTCTCAATTGCAGAAATGTATAAAATATATGACGTTAGATTAAAGAAGATTTCGTTTCTTTCTGAAGATCTCTTAGTTCAAGAGTAAAACACCTTATATACGCTCATGACATCAATATCTTGTTAAAGATGAAATGAGGCAAATTATTATACATGCTACAGAAAAATACTCCAGGAATCATCATCAGTGGAAGAAATGTAGCCAATAGAAATTATTAATCTCGAGTAATTAATTTTGAACTATCAAATTGTGCAACTAAAACAAAGTTATTAACTTTTTTTTAGAATGCCTGAATATCTGAGAAATGAAATGGTTTACTTTGATTTTACTGAACTGCAGTTAGATTGTATTTAAAATGTATATACTTTTCCTTTCTTGATTTCCCTTGGCGCATTGCCTTGGTGCCCACTTTCCTTAATTCATTGTCTATTCTTTCTGCCACCTAGTCTTATATCTTTGCTTTTCTACAGTTCTCTATCTGCATCAAAACCTGGTACTATTATGTGTGCTTTCACTAGACCCTAGATTTTCTGTAGCTTCACCCTTATTTGTCATTCCTGGCTCATTTATAAAATCTAAACCATATGCTTTCTTAGTAAAAAATAAAAAAAAATTGACTGATAACATCGTATGCAATATTTTCCATGACTCTCTATCAGATAGGATTTCACATGAAATAAGGAAAGAAAAATATTGAGAATCATAGTTAATGGACTGGGAAGTCATTTTCATATTGGCTCAGGACTGTACATTCTTTGTTATAGAAATGGGATAGTTGGATATGTCACTGCTTTACACAAGACTAGACTGTGAATTCATTTTCTAGCACAGCTAGGGGATGGTGGTAAGAATATGAATCACTTTCCAAAGGACAAATAAATAAGTAATATTAAACCTTATTATTAATTATATACTCAGGAATTTCAAATATGGTTTTGGAATATTCATGTGTTCGTATTTCTCCTGTTTGATTCACAGTAGCAGACAGGGAATCTTACTCCATCTTTGCCATTTCCTTTGACTCTAATACAAATCACACAATGAGGAGAAGCTTGGGTAAAAATGTCAAAAGCAGTGTTATATATATGGCATGAAGCACAGGTAGGCAAACTGAAAGGGTGTTTCAGAGACACACTCACAATATAACTGAAGAGATTCTAAGATTAACTAAAAAGGAAGTATTAGAGAAATATTCAACATTGAATTTTTTCCCAGGACTTGCCTATTTCTAAATCTCACATGTTGCCTATTTCCTACGTTCTCTCCTTTACAGACTTCCCTTATAATCGACAAAGCTCATTAGTTTAAAGCATGCATTTGAGTTTGTTCTAGAATGTGATCTGTAGATATGAATTACTGCCTTAGTGAAAATATTATCAGATCTCCCACAACTAACAGAAAATTGACAGAAATCTGCAAGCTAAAATTTTGTTGATCCTATCATATGTGATCCTACAAATTATTTTCTATGCAATTTGCAGATAATATATCTTTATAAGTAAGTCTAACTTTTAAGACACATTGTAATAGTTGGATCTTATGTAAATGCAGGATATCATATAACGTCAGATACTTATTGCTGAGGAGTAACAGAGAAAATTCATCCATGAAATTTCCATATGTCATTTCATCACTATTTGTGCATGATTCTATTTTTTCAATGTTTTTATTACTCAGCTTTTATTTATGTATGGTAAGCTGATGAAACTGTGAAAAACATAAGGGATTTGGGCAGAGGTGGAGTCTGCCATAAGGTGAACCACCAATGTATGACTATGTATAATGAACACTCCATGGCATATAAAAATGTTCTGAACTATTTTCAAATTCTGTTTGACCACAGAATTAAGTCAAAGGAAAAATGAGTTAGAGCAAAGAGAGCAAGCTTATCATTTTAGAGTATATGCCTGACAGTCCATATTTAATAGAGGGATGCTTACTATTCTCAAGGAGGTAGAATTTGATTGAAATAACAAGGAACACAGTGGGAAAGGACTTTGCTTTAAAAAATATAATTTTAGAGTTATGTCACTCTAATATCTCCTCTCCTGCTATTTCCTCTTTCCTTCCCTCTCTCCTCTCTCTTCTCTACTTCCGTCTCCTTAACTCTTCTTTCCTGTGATTTCTTAACTTCATCAGGTAGCTACAAAAGGAATTTTATTAAGTATATTACTGTATTTGTCAATTTTCAACTAATACTTTCTGGTATTTTAATCTATTCTGGAAACTAAGAATAATAACATTTTACTATTTACTATGGCCTCTCTAGAAATAAAAACTTAAAGATGGTTGATAATTATTGCATAAATACTGATTTTAGGCTTATCTACTTTCTGAGTCATGTGATATAATGATTCTGTTCTTGAAGTTAGTATAGAAGCAAGAACTGTAGAAATATTGCTCTTTGATATCATGGTGTGTTATGAAGCATGAAAACTATTTTATTCAATACATAGGGTATATTTCACTTAAATTTGATTATTACATGTAACTGGGAACAAAAGTATTACCCTTGTTAGAACAGGTTTTGTAATTCCTTGAGTGACATAGAAAATGTCTTACAAGACCCTCAAAGTACTGACATACATACATGCATAATCAACTGATTGAAGGTAAAATTAATTGCTTCCCCATGAGCATCAACCTTTAGCCAACTATTTAAAGTGTCATGATATAAGCCATGAAAGGAATTGCTTCTTACCCTCAAATAGATATCCTAAACCTGAATGGTATCAGTTCAGCTATTAGATGGTAAAGACATACTTTGGAATTTTTTTAAATGAAACAATAAAAACCTCTCATGATTACTGCTTCATTTCTTCTTATACTAAATTATAAAGGAATTCTTGGGAACTAGTTATAGTTGAATGAGGGAGAAATAAAATTCTCTTTGAAATCATAGTAGTCATTACTGAAAAGTATCACACACAGTATACAGGGATGAATTACCAAAAAGATATAAGCCAGGACAAATGAGTTGAGTTAATTTCAGTTAGAGGGAATAGGACAAGTTTAGATCTATAAATTTTTTATGAAATAATTTTGTTATACCTGATTTGTATGTAATTCATGACAACCAAACTGAGTTTTCTCTCCTTTGAAAAGCTGGAGGCAAATTTGGGCTTAAAGCCTAGAAGAATAGAGTATTAGAATGTTCTTTTAGATCCTTCTCTGGAAAATTGTTTCTGTATTTGGGTCGTAGAAAGATCATCTTTCTTCTCTCATTCTCAGTAGCTGAATGATATTTTTTCTTGTTTGTTTATTTCTGGTAATGTTGAATTATCCAAGTCACTACTAAACTTCTTAAACTTCATAATGTCATTTCTTGGAATCATTTAAATTCACTGAGATTTGTTATTAAAAGTAGGGGTAAGCCATTAAACTAAAAATAATCTCTTTGTCTTCTTAATTTCAGTCAGTGAGATATTAATTATGTATGCAAAAGCTACAGTTTTATATTTTTAATTAACTCTGGGAGCTTAGCTTTCATGCATTTTCCCCCAGACTTTTGGACAACAACATTCCAGTGCAATTGATAGAATTTCCATATCTAAGGAGAAAAATATATTGGCATAAGACTCATCAAAATTAAAACTGCTAATATTTTAATTTGCTTAAATAAAATAATGGTTTCTAGTTTATCAGTGGCATTGTTGGCCACAAAGTCTCCAACCACATCAGTAATTAGTCCAGTGGTAAACCTAAGCGACATCAAAACATATTTACTGTATGTTACTTTTCATATGTTTTAATTAGGCAAATAAGGATAATTAAAAGGCAGAGAAAAATGGTATATAATGATTTTGTGTTGGTATAAGGCAAAAAATGTGCATACTGGGAATTGTTTTTATTAGATTTTCCAATCTTTTCAACTTTTCTCATTATATTGTGGGCTGGACCAACCTGTCCGAATATACTAATGTCATTACCATAATTTGTAGCATTGTTAATTATGATAAAACCAGAATAATTATGATTAAAAACGCTAAGAATCAATATTCTAATTCCAATTTGCTAAGATACATATAAAATATAAAGTGGATTGTATCCTTCAGGTACAACATAGGAAGGCAGCTGAATATTTTACTAAGTAACAGGGAAGAATCAATTTGTGATTACCATCAAGCCATGGATAATCCACAAAGTGTTTTAGTGCACTTTGAAGTTGCATTTTAAAATGCTTAATAGTCCATAATTTGCTTCTCTCATTGATAAAATATAACTTTGGTCCTATTGGTATTTTTAGGGAGAACCACATGTTAATTTCTTTCTCAAAAATTTCTTCCAAATTTGCTACTTTGTGGTTTTTCATCAAATCATTTTTCTTTAGTGCAATGGTACTTTAATTAAATCTGTATAAACTCACCCAAATATGGAATTACTCTTTCTGTAAAGAACACTTAGTTTTTAATTCTCTTTTCTGGCCAACTCTGAGTGGCAAAGTGGCTTAAATCCATCTTTGTTTTATTCTTGAGTTACATGTGTGAGATCTGAAGCTGTAGTTCTTATAAGTAAAAGTTTCTCAGAAGAGGCAGCGGTATGCTAATTGGGTGCTCAGAGTCTAGATCCTTCTTCCACTTCCTGTATGCTATTTTCATAGCATTAGATATCATAAATGTGGTTCTTACATTTAAAAAAGTCATTTGCATTCCTTTTTAGGAATATACTTTAGAAACAGTCATTTTTGTATTTCAGGTCTATCAATTATGATAATAGTCCTACTGGTGCATACGGTGGCAGAAAACTTCACCTGAAATACCTACCAGCTGGAATCCTGGGGGGCAAAGATCCTCCCCCTGGCACTGGATGCGGGGCCTGGATGCTATTTAAAAACCCTGCCCTCAGGAAGCTGGGGCAAAACGCCTCCACCCCAATGGCCGGGAAGGATCCTTTCAAGAGATAAAAATCGACATTAATCAAAATCTTTTATATGGAAAAGTTCTCGATCATTTAATTGGAATAAAACCTGAAATTAACAAAGACATAAAACCTTACAAAGAAGCTATAAAGTTAAAGGGGTGGAATCATTTTTATGCATACATTTATAAAATCATCCTGCTTTCTTAAAATACTACATTTAAAGAGGGTTTAGAAGCAGCAGGATGCTAAAATGAAAAATTTAAACCTACACTCAGAACACAAATTCTTGCCATGGAATGACCAAGCGAATGTAAATGCCATTTGTTAATACTGTTTATTTGCAGAATTTACACCCTCGTGAGTTACAGGCATGCAGAGAACCGCCATCATAAGATCTGCAATGTACGCTACCTCGAAAGGAGCAGTGCTTGGCTTTAGGTGTATCTATACTAATGTCTAAAATAAGGATAACTTTTCTACCACATGATAATTACATATTTTTGAAACATGGGTAAGAAAATCAGTGTACATCTATTAGGGACCAGACATGAGAGTTTGCAAAGGTAGAACCATCTGCTTTTTTATTTTTAAGAAAGATATTATGAAATAAAAAAAAATAAGATAAACTGTTTGGGAATTTATCCATGAAATTATATAATGAATCACAGAATAAAAGAAGGTCAGAGCTAGAAAAACCTTTTATTTTACAGACTAACAAACTGAGGTCTGGAGAGGGAAGGTGAGTGAACTACAAGTACAAATTATTTCCACTCTAGAAAAATATTTTTTTCATTATTTATGAATATATATTTCATTATTACTTTCATTATTTACGAACCAATTCCTATTCAGGAGATTACTATCCTCTGAATGTGCGTTATATACCCTGCACTTGGGAATATTAAAACACTTTAATGTTCACTTTAGTGTTTTAATGACATGAAAGATACTAATATCACTCAGAAGAAATTTTCATAGATGTTCAGTATCAGTGACTAAGCAGCACTGGCCACTGATACGGCCAGTGAAAGTGAAATCACAATAGTTCCCTAAAAGCAGGTTACACTGATGGTTGTTAAGAAACTTTTCCATCAAGCCTCTGAAATTCCCATCAAGCAGAGCAGCTTCACAGGTTGAGTCCTGGGGACAGATTTAGCAAGTCCTGTGTTTGTGAGGAGACTGCACTCTGTTTCTTGGCATAAATTTTTCACCAAACATTAGGTTAAAATTTGAAGCTGCTTTGAACTTAGGTCAGAATTAATGGGACCTCGTGTACTGTGTATATCTTGCTTCTAAGAAAAAGTTATTAGTAAAGAGAAAAGCTGGCATCTTGTAGATCTTCAGAAATGTTTTTATGAAAAAGCAGAGTTACAATGTGTATTTTTTTTTTTTTTTTTTTTTAGAGACAGAGTCTCACTTTACTGCCCTAGATAGAGTGCCGTGGCATCACAGCTCACAGCAACCTCCAGCTCCTGGGCTTAGGCGATTCTCTTGCCTCAGCCTCCCCAGTAGCTGGGACTACAGGCGCCCACCAGAACACCCAGCTATTTTTTTGTTGCAGTTTGGCCAGGGCCGGGTTCGAACCCGCCACCCTTGGTATATGGGGCTGGCACCCTACCCACTGAGCCAAAGGTACCAGCCCATACATCGTGCACTGGATTAAAGAAAGTACCATGCTCTGAGGTAACTTCCAAGGAATAGTGAGACTAATTTCTCCTTTATAAATGCATGGAGTGTTTGAACACAAAGTTAACCTACACCTGTGCACAATGCTTACCACATGAGGAATTTCCCACACTGCAACGTTTCATTATCCTCTGGGAAAGCATTCATAACAAAGTCATTTCACAAATACCAGGTGGAGGTAATTATATCACATATTTATACGGCATTCTTATTTAAAGTTACAAAAGAAATGATACTATAACAATAGGGAAAATAATTACGAGAAATGCAGATTTTATTTTATGCTGTGAAAAGCTAAAATTATGCAATTTTAGCTGATTAGGGATTTATGGAAGCCAAGTAATAGGAAACTTGGTTCCAGAATATTAGGTCATAAAGAAAAAAGAGCAACATAGTGATGCACAGCAAAGAAAAAAGGATATAAATGAAATTATCTTAAAGGAAATTGGAAGAAAACAAAACCATAGAGCAGTTACTTGAAATAATGTCAAGATGCTACACATGGAGAGATTTTTATCTGAGGTTTTGCTATTTTTGCTGATATTCAAAACTGTTAACTTAGAAAAGATGCCTATTATTTTAACACTGAAAGAAGCTAAGTACAAATATTATTTTATTACTATGATTACATTGATTACTGGTTTTGTTGTTATGACAGCCTGTCAAGTTTAATAACAGCTTTCATTTTCCTAAACTTCCTACATCATTCATAATGGCTTTGCTATGTTTCTTTAGCACGGGGAAAAAGGTCTTTCGTTTATTGTGGCACTTCTTTCTTAAAGAATTGTCACTTTTTATAGCTGAAGAAACAGGAACAGAAAACCCCCAGGAAGACTGTTGAACGTGAGTACATATTCAGTTGAGATATTATATTAGGTGATGATAATGCTTTATCATTTTTCTCCTTAAGGTCGGTCATATCAGGAGAGATTGCAAGAAATATTACAGCTCTCAGTTTTACAATCCGATCAGAGAAAACTGAAATAATTCTGTTATAATTCTTTATTTCTTAATCTGCAAGAAATTAAGTTTTAGAACTTTATATGAAATAATTTAGTCTGGTTTGCCCAATTGTTCAGGTTGCTGATTCTCTTTGACACGTTTGACTTCTTAAAAAACTAATTATGGAATATAGTAATAAATGGTATCATGCTGAAGAATAGATACAACATATCAATTCTCTTTTTTTGAGACAGAGTCTTGCTCTATCATCTGGGCTAGTGCAGTGGCATCATCATAGCTCACTACAACATGAAATTCTTGTTGGCTTAAGTGATCCTCTTGCCTCAGCCTCCTGAGTAGCTGGGACTACAGGAGCTTGACAATATGCCTGGCTAATTTTTTCCATTTTTGGTAGAGATGGGGTCTGGCTCTTGCTCAGGCTGGTCTCGAACTCCTGACCTCAAGTGATATTCCTTCCTCAGAGCCTAGAGTGCTAGGATTACAGGTGCAAGCCACAACACATAGCCAAGTATTTTGTTTTTAGTTATAGTCAGCAGAGTATTTCTTAATATAAATTAGATTTTCTATGTAAATAAGAGTATTTTAACTATCACAAGTTCAAGATTTAACATGGATGACTTCCCACACACTTTTTTAAAACTGAAATACTTGAGTTTCTAGTTTGTTAGTGACCTTCAGTTTTTCCTTGCTGCATCAGTTCCCAAAATTGGCGGTACCCTCCCACTTAGGAAGAACTACAAATCGTGAGCAGGAAAGGCATTTCCAGTGTTCAGTGAGGCATTTCCAGTGTTCAAGGTGTTGCAATAAGTGGTATATTCCTTGCAAACATGACAATTCTTTCTCCAAGTACAAGTAGTATGCAATGAGAAATACTGTATGACAATTGAGAATTGTTAAAGAAAAGTTGCCTGTTAACAGGTCATACAATGGACCCCAACGTGAAAAAAGTAGATGATAATATGGCCATGGCCTAGATTTCACCATCTGGGTTGATCAATTAATGGAGCACTCTGATTACTCTAGTTATCTGAAAGTAAACTGGCCTGTGGGTAACTAGTTTTCAATAGTTATAATAAATTATATTTAATACTTAAGTTCTATGAAATAAAATGCCATTTCTAATTTGATATTGTAGTAATTCCCTGAAATAACTTTAAATGGTAAATCAGGTTATCATTAAAAATTTGTGGGAAAGATAATAAACTAACAATGACCTTAAGCCCTTTGTCCCTTAATTTTCTCATCTGTAACTGACTTGCCTCATGGGGCTGTTTGTGGGGACTGAATGAAAGCAACTTATCATAAATATAAGCCAATATTATTATTTAACAGTCCTAATGTTTTTTAGAAAGGAAACTTTTGGGTGAAAGGTGAAGTTTTCTAATGCAGATCCTTCCATACTTACACAAACCTCTAATAGATAAAATCCCTTCTTTGAAGATATGTATCAATATTTCAATTTTGATGACTAGAAGTTCAATAACAAAAGCAGCATCCCTATAATATGAATTTCTGAGATACGGCTCCTTCAAATTGTTTTCATTAATGCATTTTTGCAAATATTCATTATGATCTATGTGTAGACAATGGATACAGTAATGACAATTTTGAATTGGAAACTTATACTCACATGTGCACCTGTTTGAGGTGTTATAGGAAGATTAATTACTATATTTGGCCCTCCTCTGCTATATTTTCTTCAGTGACAAGTTTACTTCGTATTAGCATTTTCCAAAATTGGAGTCATGGGGGTATTCCAGCAGAGTACATGGAAAATGGGCAATAGAAAAAACAAATACTAGAAATTCTGTCTATTTATGTGTTACCTTATTCTTTAGTAATTGCTATGTTTGCGTATCTTTTGTAAACATATATAATACTAATACTAATTCATATAAATAAACTATAAATGAAACATACTGAGAATAGCCCTTACAAAAGTTGCTCAAACATTATTATTGTTAGAGGTGTATGATCAGAGAATTTTGGAGATCACTTGTTTTAAGCACACAAACTGAAAAAAATGCCTAAGTACGAAGAATAATTTATTTCAAGGGCTTGAACAATTAGGGCAGTGATTTTCAACCAGTGTGCCGTGAAAAGTTTTAAAGATCATTAATTAAATTGTTTTCTAAAGAAGTTCAAAGCACAGTAAGCATATTCTTTTTTTTAATTCTCTCTCTTTTTTTTTTTGATCAACATAATTAAAGTGAGCTGTAGAAGTTTAACTATAGGTTCAAGTGTGCCATGAGATTAAAAAAGTTGAAAAATACTGAACTCGGGCAAGACTTCGATTTTTCACCTGTTCCAAGACAATGATCCTAGAAGATCATGGTGCTCCTTAGACAGTGGTTCTCAACCTTGGACTGACATTAGAACACACATATTAAAAGCCCAAGTGAGCAAACAGAAAGTGGAAAACCTCTCTCTTCAACTCTTAAAATAAGTTCCTTACCAACTACCTTATGAAAATCAAGGATGATTCAATCATATCATCTAAAAAGAGGAGGCAACAAAAAAATCACTGAGAGCACTATTTAAAAAGGGATTTCACTCATATCATTACAAACCCAACCAGAAATATGTAGTATTTTATGTATGTGGTGCCTGCATGTAGTGTGATTATGATGTGAAGTCAAATATAGAAATAAATTGAATTTGTGATCACAACCTTGTTACATTTTGCACCATTGACCTATAGAGTGATTATTTAAAATGTTTTTCTTTCTTTTTTTTTTTTATTGAGTCATAGCTGTGTACAATAATTCAGTCAAGAAGTACAGTGTGTGGGCTTCAATGATGAAGGGGAAATAACAGATACCACAGAAATACAAAATATCCTAAATGCTTACTACCAAAAATAACTCTATTCTCAGAAGAGTATCAATGTCTTTATATAGTGATTAAGAAAATGCTATGAAGGCTATCTCTCACAGTACGATCAAAATGTTTCTGATTGTATATGAAGCACATTCTGCCCTATGATTGCACCAATGTACACAA
>CAUYRH010116680.1:0-13932 GCA_963574655.1 Perodicticus potto
ATGATCTTATACTTAGAGAACCCCAAAGACTCAACCACAAGACTCCTGGAAGTCATCAGAAAATACAGTAATGTCTCAGGATATAAAATCAATATCCACAAGTCAGTACCCTTTGTATACAGCAGTAACAGTCAAGATGAGAGGCTCATTAAAGACACAACACCCTTCACCATAGCTTCAAAGAAAATTAAATACCTAGGAATATACCTAACAAAGGAGGTGAAGGACCTCTATAAAGAAAATTATGAAATCATAAGAAAGGAAACAGCAGAGGATATTAACAAATTGAAGAACATACCATACTCATGACTGGGAAGAATCAACATTGTTAAAATGTCTATACTTCTGAAAGCAATCTACCTATTTAATGCCATCCATATTAAGATACCAACATTGTACTTTCAATATGTGGAGAAAATGATTCTGCATCTTATATGGAATCAGAAAAAACCCCAAGTAGCTAAGGCAGTTCTTAGTAATAAACACAAAGCTAGGGGCTTCACCATACCAGATTTTAGACTGTACTACAAAGCCATACTGTTCAAGATAGCATGGTACTGGCACAAAAATAGAGACATAGACATTTGGAATTGAATAGAAAACCAGAAAATGAAACTAACATCTTACAACCACCTAATCTTCGATAAACCAATCAAGAACATACCTTGGGGGAAAGACTCCCTATTCAATAAATGGTGCTAGGAGAACTGGATGTCTACCTATAAAAGACTGAAACTGGACCCTTACCTTTTTCCACTCACAAAAATTGATTCAAGATGGATAAAGGACTTAAATTTAAAGCATGAAACAATAAATATCCTGAAAGAAAGCATAGGAAAAACACTGGAAGATATCGGCCTGGGGAAAGACTTCATGAAGCAGACTGCAAGGGCAATTGCAACAACAACAAAAATAAGCAAATGGAACTTAATTAAACTCAAAAGCTTCTGTACAGCTAAGGAGTCAACAACCCAAGCAAATATACAACCTACATAAGGGAAAGGATATTTGCATATTTTGAATCAGACAAAATCTTGATAACTAGGATCCATAAGAGAACTCAAATTAATACACACGAGAAAAGTCAACAATCTCATTTCTCAATGGGCAAGAGACATGAATAGAACCTTCTCTAAAGAAGACAGATGAATGGCTAACAAACATATAAAAAATTGCTCATCATCCCTAATTATTTGACAAATGCAAATCAAAACCACCCTGAGATACCATCTAACCCCAGTGAGAATGGCACACATCACAAAATCTCAAACTTGAAGATGCTGGCATGGATGCGGAGAGAAAGGAACACTTTTACACTGCTGGTGGGACTGCAAACTAATACAACCTTATTGGAAGGAAGTGTGGAGAACTCTCAAAGAACTCAAGCTAGACCTCCCATTTGATCCTGCAATCCAATTACTAGGCATCTATCCAGAAGGAAAAAAAGCCTTTTATTATAAGGACTCTTGCACTAGACTGTTTTTTGCAGCTCAATTTACAATAGCCAAAATGTGGAAACAGCCTAAATGACCACCAACCCAGGAATGGATTAACAAGCTGTAGTATATGTACACTATGGAATACTATTCAGCCATTAAAAAATGCAGACTTTACAGCCTTTGTATTAACCTGGATAGAAGTAGAACACATTATTGTTAGTAAAGCATCACAAGAACGGAGGAGCATGAATCCCATATACTCAATTTTGACATGAGGATAATTAATGACAATTAATGACATGGTAGGGGTGAGGGGAGGGGAGAGCAGAGAGAGAAAGGATGAGGGAGGGGTGGGGAATGGAAGAGCAGAGAGAGGGAAGGAGTGAGGGGGGTGGGGTCTTGGTGTGTGCCACACCTTTTGGGGGCAAAACACGATTGTAAGAGTGACTTTACCTAAGAAATGGAATCAGTGTAACCTGGTTTCTTGTACCCTCAATGAATTCCCAACAATAAAAAAAAAGAAAGAAAGAAAAAGAAATTATAGACCTAAGGATGTAATTTTTATATTAAAATCACAAACAAAACTGGATAGCTTCACTCATATATGTTTATTTTACATTTAGAATATTAAAAAAATTGTTTGATCAATTTATTTTTGTTAAGAGCTTGACTTTTGACAAAAAAGGAAACAATAGATTATTGCAAAGATGACTTCTTTTCTTTTTTTTTAACTGTTTAACATAGCCTTCATGGCATTTTCTTAGTTATTGTATGAAGACATTTGTATTCTGCATTTAGTAAGTTTCATCTGTACCCTTCTAAGATGCACTGCAGGTGTGATCCCACCAATTACCCTCCATCCACCCATCCTCCACTCTCCTTCCCTCCATTGCCCCTTCCCCCATATTCGTGTGCTATAATTGGGTAATAGCCTTCATATGAAACTATAAATTAGCTTTATAGTAGGGCTGAGTACATTGGATACTTTTTCTTCCATTCTTGAGATGCTTTGCTAAGAAGAATATGTTCTAGCTCCATACATGTGAACATGAAAGAGGTAAAGTCTCCATCTTTCTTTAAGGCTGCATAATAATCCATGTGGATTATGGGCACTAGGGCTTCTTCCATGACTTAGCAATTATGAATTGGGCTGCAGTAAACATTCTGGTACAGATATCTTTGTTATAATGTGGTTTGGGGTGTTCTGGGTATATACTTAGTAAAGGAATTATAGGATCAAATGGCAGTTCTATTTTTAGATCTCTAAGTAGTCTCCAAACATCCTTCCAAAAGGAACATATTAGTTTGCATTCCCACGAGCAAGGTAGAAATGCTGCCTTTTCTCCACATCCACACCAGCTTCTCTGGTTTTGGGATTTTGTTATGGGTGGGCTAATCTTACTGGAGTTAGATGATATCTCAAAGTAGTTTTGATTTGCATTTCTCTGATGATTAAGGATGGTGAGCATTTTTTCAAGTGTCTGTAGGCCATGCACCTGTCTTCTTTGGAGAAGTTTCTCTTCAAGTCCTTTGCCCACTCTGAGATGGGATCACTTGTTCATTTTTTGCTAATACATTGGAGTTCTCTCTGTATTCTGGTTATTAAACCTTTGTCGGAGGCATAACCTGCAAATATTTTCTCCCATTCTAAGGGATGTCTGCTTCCTATGCTTACTGCATTCTTGGCTGTGCAGAAGCTTTTTAGTTTGATCAGTTCCCAGTAGTGTATTTTTGAGACTGCTTCAATTGCCTGGGGAGTCCTCCTCATAAAATATTCACCTAGGCCGATTACTTCAAGAGTTTTCCTTGCACTTTCTTCTAGTATTCTTGTAGTTTCATGTCTTAAGCTTAAATCTTTGATCCAGTGAGAGTCTATCTTAGTTAATGGTGAAAGGTGTGGGTCCAGTTTCAGTCTTCTACAGGTCTCTAGCCAGTTCACCCAGCACCATTTGTTAAATAGGGAGTCTCTCCCCCACTGAATGTTTTTAATTGGCTTGTCAAAGATCAAATAACGGTAAATAGCTGGGTTCATCTCTTGGTTCTCTATTCTGTTCCATACATCTACCTCCCTGTTTTTGTGCCAGGACCATGGTGTTTTGATCATTATCGATTTATAATTGATTTATAGTACAGTCTCAGGTCTGGTAGCGTGAGTCCTCTTGTTTTGTTTTCATTTCTAAGTAATGTCTTGGCTATTTGAGGTTTTTTCTGATTCCATATAAAATGAAGTATTTTTTAGAGATCTTTAAAATATGACAATGGAGCTTTCATAGGAATTGCATTAAAATTGTATATTGCTTTGGGTAGTGTAGACATTTTAACAATGTTGATTCTTCCCAGCCATGAGCATGGTATGTTTTTCCATTTGTTAACATATTCAGCTATTTCTTTTCTTAGAGTTTCACAGTTCTCTTTATAGAGATCTTTCACGAACTTTGTTAGGTAAACTCCCAAATATTTCATCTTCTTTGGCACTACTGTAAATGCAATAGAGTCCTTGACTGTTTTTTCAGCTTGGCTATTTTTGGTATATATAAAGGCCACAGATTTATTAGTGTTGATTTTATAGCCTGAGACACTTCTGTATTCCTTGATCACTTCTAAAAGTTTTGTATTAGAATCCCTGGTATTTTCCAGATATGCAATCATATTATCTGCGAAGAGTGAAAATTTAATCTCTTCTGACCCTATGTGGATACCCTAGATCACCTTTTCTTCTCTAATTGCAATGGCTAAAACTTCCATTACAATGTTAAAGAGCAATGGAGACAATGGACACCCTTGCCTGGTTCCTGATCTAAGTGGAAATGATTTCAATTTAACTCCATTCAATATGATATTGGCTGTGGGTTTGTTGTAGATGGCATGTATTAGTTTAAGAAATGTCCCTTCTATACCAATTTTCTTAAGTGTTCTGATCAGGAAGGGATGCTAGATATTATCAAAAGCTTTTTCTGCATCAATTGAGACAATCATATGCTCATTATTTTTTAATTTGTTTATGTGCTAAATTACATTTATAGATTTACATGTATTGAACCAGTCTTGAGACCCTGGGCTAACGCCCACTTGGTCATGGTGTAAAATTTGTTCTATGTGTTTCTGGATTCTGTTTGTTAGGATCTTATTGAATATTTTTGCATCAATATTCATTAGTGATATTAGTCTATAATTTTCTTTTCTTTTCTTTCTTTCTTTCTTTCTTTTTTTTTTTTTTTTTTTTGTAGAGACAGAGTGTTACTTTATTGTCCTCGGTAGAGTGCTGTGTCATCACACAGCTCACAGCAACTTCCAACTCCTGAGCTTAGGCAATTCTCCTGCCTCAGCCTCCCGAGTAGCTCTGGCTACAGGGGCCTGCCACAATGCCCGGCTATTTTTCTGTTTTACATTTTGGCTGAGGGTGGCTTTGAACCCACCACCTTTGGTATATGGGGCTGGTGCCCTACTCGATGAATCACAGGTGCCACCCTATAATTTTCTGTTCTTGTTAGGTCTTTTCCTGGTTTAGGGATCAAGAAGATGTTTGCTTCATAGAATGTGTTGGATAGTATTCCTTCTTTTTCAATATTTTTGAAAAGGTTGAGTAATATAGGTGCTAGTTCTTCTTTAAAGGATTGGTAGAATTCTGACATGAAGCCATCTGGTCCCAGGCTTTTCTTTTTAGGAAGATTTTGTATAGTTGATGCTGTTTCAGAACTTGATATAGGCCTGTTCAACATTTCCACTTCATTCTGGCTAAGTCGAGGAAGGTGGTGTGCTTCCAAGTATTGATCAATTTCCTTCAGATTTTCATATTTCTGAGAGTAAAGTGTCTTGTAATATTTTTAAGGATTTTTTGATTTCTGAGGGGTCTGTTTTTATTTCGTGTTTACCATTTCTGATGGATGAAATTAGAGATTTTACTCTTTTCTTTTTTTTCTGATTAGGTTAGCCAAAGGTTTATCTATTTTATTGACCTTTACAAAAAACCAACTTTTTGATTTATTGATCTGTTGTATAATTCTTTTGTTTTCAATTTAATTTTATTCTGCTCTGATTTTCATTATTTCTTTTCTTCTGCTGGGTTTGGGGTTGGAAAGTTCTTCCTTTTCCAGTTGCTTGAGATGTCCCATTAAGTTGTTAACTTCCTCTCTTTCTGTTCTCTTGAGGAAGGCTTGTAGTGCTATAAATTTCCCTCTTAAGACTGCCTTTGCAGTACCACAGAGGTTCTGATAATTCGTATCTTCATTGTCATTTTGTCCTAAGAATTTAGTAGTTTCCTTCTTAATCTGGTCTATGACCCATCTATCATACAGCATAACGTTATTTAGCTTCTATGTTTTTGTATGAGTATGCAGATTCCTGTTGTTATTGGGTTCAACTTTTATTCCATGATGGTCTGAGAAGATGCAAGGAATAATTTCTATTCTTTTAAATTTACTGAGGTTAGTCTTGTGACCTATGACGTGTTTGAATTTGGAGTATGTTCCATGGGCTGATGAGAAGAATGTGTATTCAGTTTTATTAGGATGAAATGTTCTGTAGATGTCTGTTAAATCCAGATGTTGAATTGCTAAGTTTAAATCTAAAATTTCTTTTTTTAGCTTCTTTTTGGAGGATCTATTCAGCACTGCTAAAAGGGTGTTCAAATCTCTAACTACTATGGAGTTGTAGGAAATCAAGTTGCTCATGCCTGTTAAAGTTTTCCTTATATATTGAGGCACATTCTGTTTGTGTGCATAAATGTTAATAATTGAAATCTCATCATATTGAGTATTACCTTTAACAAATATTAGGTGTCCATCCTTATCCTTACTTACTTTGGTTAGTTTCAAGCCTATTGTATCTGCAAATAAGATTGCAATACTTGCTTTTTTCTGTTGTCCATTTGCCTAGAATATAGATGACCATCCCTTCACCTTAAGTCTATACTTATCTTTTAATGTAAGATGAGATTCTTGTATGCAGCAGATATCTGGCCTGAGTTTTTGTATCCAGTCACCCAGTCTGTGCCTCTTTAGAGGACAATTTATTCCATTCACATTAATTGAGAATATTGATAAACCTTACAAAAGTCCCATGGATGTTTTTGATCATTTTGCCACTGTGGAGGTTAGAATTAGATCAAAAGTTTCTGAGTGAGTTTACTTTTGTGGTGGAGGATTATGCTGGGTCAATATGGAGGATAGGTTTGAGAATGTAGAGAGCTGGTTCAGTAATGGCAAATTTCTTCAAAATGTGTATGTCATTAAAGTATTTAATTTCTCCATCATAAATGAAACTCAGTTTAGCTGGACACAAGATCCTAGGTTGAAAGTTATTTTGTTTTAGGAGATTAAAAGTCAATGACCATCTTCTTCTAGCTTGAAAGATTTCAGCAGTGAGATCTGCAGTTATTCTAATATTCTTCCCCTTGTAGATTATGGTTTTCTTCCGTCTGGCTGCTTTCAGAATTTTCTCCTTCATATTAACTTTAGGGGAGTTAATTATGATCTTCCTGGTGGGTATCTTATTTGGGTTGAGTAGTGCTGGGGTTCTGAAACTGTCTGCTATCTGAATTTCAGAATCTCTTGGCATGTCTGGAAAGTTCTCTTTCATAATCTCATGAAGAAGAGACTCTGTCCTTTGTGAAGCCACCTCATCGTTTTCAGGTATCCCTATAAGGCGAATATTGGTTTTCTTTGAATTATCCCAGAGCTCTTTGAGAGAATGATCCATTTATGCCCTCCATTTCTCTTCCTCTTTGAAAGTTTGGGAGCATTCAAAAGCTTTGTCTTCAATGTCAGAAATCCTTTCTTCTGCTTGCTCTATTCTGTTACTGAGGGATTCTACTGTATTTCTCAGATCTTTGAGGGCTTCAACTTCTTATCTCAATGTGGTCAAAATCTTTGGTCATTTTGTCTTTGAATTCCTTGACTTCTTGAGACAATTTTGGAAATGCTCCCTGAATTTCTAAATCCAACTTTTCCTCTATTTTATTGATCTTATTTGCAATCCAAATTCTGAATCCGGTTTCTGACATCTCAGCCATCTGTTTATGCATAGGATCTTCAGTTGTGTCTGCCAAATTGTTCCTTGAGGAGGTTGGTCTACACTGGTTGTTCATGTTGCCAGAGCTTTTCCGCTGATTCCACCCCATGATTATTTTGCACCATTTGGCAAGATGAGCAGATAAGGATAAGTTGGGTTGGGGGTTCTAGAAGTAATGATTGGCCAGTCCTTTGTGTGAAACCTGGGACTGATGTCTCTACCTTTCCCCCTAGAGTTTTGCCCAGGACTCATGCAATGTTACTGCTTGAGAAAGTGGGGACCTTCTTGATGTGGTGGGGTCTGTCTTGTTTTCAGCTGTTCTCTTTCTTCCCTTAGAGAATCTGTTACACTGGGTTGAAGTCTGAGCTATCGAGAAATACCAGCAATTAAGTCACCCTGCCCCCCACAGGCAACAATTAGAAAAGGAAAATCAAACCTTCCCACTACCACACACCCAGGGTACCACTTTGGAAAGTCCTCCGGTGATTGGTCCAGTTGAAGAGGTCTCAATCAATTGTCCCAGTCAGCACTAGCCTCAGGTGGGAGAGTTCAAAAGGTCTCAGGCAAATAGGTAGCATGCAGCTCTAGTATAACTCACACCTTGCTCCATGAGATCAGAAGGATGCCCCCCAGCAAATAAATTAGTCTGGGAAGGTTGATGCCTCATTCCTCACCTTGCACCTCTGTCACACCCAGTCACTAGTAACCCTGCAGGGCTGTGATCCAGTTCCCTCAAATGAGCAGATGCTCCAGGGGTTTGCTCCTGCCTCATTTACAAGGAAATCTGAGTCTCCCCAGCCAGGCTGCCAGTCTCTGCCGCTCTCTGTCAGTATTTGGCCAGAGGAGGTAAGGCCTGACAACCTCAGGTGCCTGATAGGGGCTAGGGCAATTCACTCAGTTCCAGCCCTGTCCCTGATTGATTTTGTTGACAGAACAGAACAACTTCACAGAATTTATTTCTGTCCCGGCTATTTTCCCCTGTGGGTCAGACGTTGGACTGCAAATCAGCCCTGGCTGTGTCCCTGCCTAGTCTGCAGTTTTGTATGGGGACTGACACAGTCAGAAGTTGCAATTAGCTGCCTTCAAAGATGACTTCTAAGTGTTTGCATAATGTAATTCTTTAGTCCTGGAAATTACTTCTTTGCTACTTGCTATGCCACTTTCTAGGCTCTCTTGAAAACGACGTTGCTTTGCTCTCTGAGTCACTGTCACATGAGACCTCTAGGGAAGGCTCTCTTACACTATATAAAGCAGCTGTTTTGATTAAGTATTACATTTTCCTTTCCTATTATGTGGAATGCTAATAACAGAGACACACAAGGTATCACATTCTACTGTGTTAATGAGAAAATTCACAATGGTAACATTTAGTTAAGTCATATAGTATTTATTAAAAGTACACATAATTTCAAGTAATGAGGTGTAATTACACCAATAAAAACAGATTATCACTCTTAATTACCTATTCCTGAGTAAGATAATCCTTGTATTACAGCCATATTCATCATCAATTCATTTGTCATTGATTATCTGGAATATGTCAGGCATTGTGATAAATTCTAGGGACATGAAGTATCCATCCTGACCCTGCTTCAGAATCTTGATGTATTTGCAGGGAAAGGTCTGTAAAAGGTAATTTAAATAGATGACAAGTATTAGAATAGTGTACCAACTTTAGTAACAAAATGAAAAAAAGGCACAACTAATGGATCAAGATAATTTAGAAGGGCAATGTTTCAGAGAGCAGTTCCTTTAATCAGTTCCCAAAGGTAGAGTAAGTATTCTAAGGCAGATAAAGTTGGTGTTGGTGAGAGAGGTTTTATAGACCACGTCTTGATCATGTTCTAAAATGCAATAGCAGGCAGCACTTTGGCACCTCAGGAAGCTGTCAGCTATTTGAGATTACAAGAGTGAAGAGTATAGAGAGTAAAACCCCAGGAGATACAGTGACAAATGAAAGCAAATCTTAGATCACTAAGTATCATCCATATGTTCTATAAAATATGTGAAATTTGGTATTTGTTTTGTAGGCAAGAGAGAGCCATTGAAGAACATTTAGAATGAGAATAACATTATTATATTTATGATTTAAGATAGATCATTCTGGAAGACATGTGGAAGATAGTTTAAAAACTCAAATTTAAACATTCCAAACCTGTGATCAGTTGACCTATAGATTGAGATAATCTGTTAAACTTCTGCAATCAAATGCAAAACTTCTGTGCCTATATTCTATTTCTGGTCAGAAGTTCTATAACATACATGACTTTCAATCACTAAAAGATGGTGATACTGGAGGCTGAGAAGTAGATTGACCAACTCATCTTGGTTTACCTAAAACTTTTCTGGTTTTTGTAATGAATGTTCCATATTCTGGAAAACTCCTAATCTTAGGCAAACCAAGACAATTGGTCACCTTACTGTGAAGTCAGGAGACTGTGGCAATAGTGACTGAAAAATGAAGAAATGCAGGTAGAGAAGGGGCAGTACCTGTGGCTCAAGGAGTAGGGCGCCAGCCCCATATACCAAGGGTGGTGGGTTCAAGCCCAGCCCTGGCCAAAACTGCCAAAAAAAAAAAAAAAAAAAAAAAAAAAGAAATGCAGGTAGAGAATAAGGGATGACCTTGAGGGGTATTATCCATAGGACTAAGTGGCTAATTGTTTAAGGTATGGTAGGGGAGAATGAATAGATAACAAAAGGTATCTTTACGATTACTGTTTTCATGTAACCGCTGTAATGGAAAGTGTATGTGTGGGGAGCAGTGAAGATGAGCTCCATTTTGAGTATGTTGATATTAAGTACTTGTGAGACACTCTGATGGAAATGCCCAGTGGAAAGTAGATATGTATATTAAGAGTTGAAGTAAATGTATCTCAGATGGATATGCAACTTTGTGAGTTATAATATTGTAAATGTTAGATAAAGAATTTGGATATGATTATTCTGGTGTGAGGGGCACAGTGAGAAGTAGTAGACAAGGAGAATATTCCGGAAAGTTTTTAGATTTAAGAAGATCTATAGGAAAAAGGTGCTTCAAAGGATATACATGTATTTTTTTTTGCCTTAAAGGATATTTTAAAAATTCTCTTAGAACTATAAATAGATTATTGAGAAAAACTATGGTATTAGGATCCAAGAAAGGAAAGACTATAATTATCATCTATATCGTTTGAAATTTTAAATATTTTCTGGAAGTACTAGCCAATCTAAATAGAAACGAAAATGAAATTAGAATACAAAAATTGTGAAGAAAGAGATAAAATGTTATTTGAAGCTAATGTAATACTTAAAAAATCAATTGGAAAAATGATCACCAAGTAATGAAAATTTAATAAGCTGACTAGATACAAAATAAAAATGCCCAGAATACAATAGTTTCTATTTATATAAACAATAAAATTGGAATATTTATAAAGATTTGTAGAAATCATCTATAATAGCAACAGTTAACAATGAATGCTTATTATGTGTTAGGCATTCTTCTGAAAGTTTTAACAGGCCTATATTCCTTATGAAGGAAAAGGGGCAAAGAGATTAAGTAACTTGCTCATGTTTTCACACTTAGTAAGTGCCATAAATGAAATTTAATCTTAAGGAATCTTAATCCATAGACTGCAGCCTTAGCCAGTGTAATATATAGTCTCTTTAGGAAAAAAGACTAAAGACACTCAGGAATACACTTAACAAGTAATGTACCCAATCTATATTAAAAAGTGTTAAAAGGGTACCAGGGGAGGAAGAAAGTATTGACAAATAGAAAAACATATGAACAGAAAGACTTAGTATTATAATAAGACAAATTGCCTCAAAATTAGTGCATAAATAAAACTTGCTTCAAACAAAAATAACTGAAGAATTTATCTGTAAAACTGGTTTATATGGAAGTTTATATGGAAAATTTTTGAAAGAAAAATTCAGAAAAGGTGGGTATTGAGGAAGGGATAGCTTATCACATATTTTAAAACTATAATTTGTAGCAATTGAAATGAAGCAATACTGACACATAAGCAGACAGACAAATGGAACAAAGTTAGGGGTTCCCACATACATTGAAATTCTTAGGGATTAGTGCACAACACAGAAGGCGTTCTATCATATATATCATATATCAC
Organism: Perodicticus potto; assembly: GCA_963574655.1. Taxonomy (NCBI): domain Eukaryota; kingdom Metazoa; phylum Chordata; class Mammalia; order Primates; family Lorisidae; genus Perodicticus; species Perodicticus potto. The sequence goes on from CAUYRH010116680.1 coordinate 11,561, forward strand.
TGAAGGAAAATATGTATGATACAATAAATGGTACTTGGACTATTAAGGCTACTGTCTGGACAAAAATGGATTTACATTTCATCACTTAAACTAGTCAAGAAAATTAAAGAGCCCACTGTAAAAAATACAAAACCATAAAAGTAAGGAAGAAAGAAATTCTTTTATAATCTCAGAGTATAAAAGATATTCCATATGTGATGCAAATATAAAGGGCATAAAAATTATATTGATAAATTTAACTATATACAATTAAGATATTTTGACCTTACAAAACTACTACAAAAAAAAAAAAAAATCAAAAGACAGATGATAAAATGGGAAAACACAACAAATGTCTTACTTTCTTTTCTGTTACTATCACAGAGTACCTGAGACTGGGTAATTCATCAAAAAAAGAGATTTCTGTTTTTAATTTATAAAGAAAAGAATTCTGGAGGCTAAGATATTCTACATTGGTTATTTATATCAGTGAGGTCTCTTGTTGCCTTATAACTTGGTGCATGGAGCCACATGCCAGGAACCTGTACAAGAGATAAAAAACATGGGCAGCCTAGCTATGCAACAACCTACTCTGAGAGAACTAGTCCAGTCTTTCAAGAACTAAGCAGTATGATGACAAATACATTAATGCATCTATTCACCTTTCAAACACCCCATCTCTCAGCACTATTTCAATGGCAATTAAATTTCAAAGTCAGTTTTGGCAGGGACAAACGCCACCTAAATGATAGGAGCAATGTATAAAAAAGTATGCAATTTTATTTTTGCAAATAATTCTTACACATCAAAAAGACTATCATCCAACCCAACACAGGGGTGAACAAATGATACAAACTGAGAGTTTCACCTATCTTGAAAAGTGAATATCAGGTCATTTGCTTCATTCCTTTTACTGAAAAGCAACAATAATAAAAATGGGGGTTTAAAAAAAAAGCCTTTTAAAGAGAATTCAAGAAGTAAGAACATGTTAGTTTAAAAGTGAAGAGAAAATAGAGAAATATGTGAGTCTAAACTTGACTAGTTTATTTTAAGAGAATTTGCTGAACTTGGTGTTTTTGTTTGTTTGTTTGTGTGTGTGTTTTTTAAGACAGAGTCTTACTTTGTCACCCTCAGTAGAGTGCTGTGGTGTCATAGCTCACAGTAACTTCAAACTCTTAGGCTTAAGCGATTCTCTTGTTTCAGCCTCTCAAGTAGTTGGGACTATAGGGGCCCGCCACAATACTCAGCTATTTTTTAAAGACCAGGTCTTGCTCTTGCTCAGGATGGTCTTGAACTCATGAGCTCAGGCAATCCACCCACCTTGGCCTCCCAAAGTGCTAGGATTATAGGCGTGAGCCCCCCCCATGGGGCCCTGAACTTGTTATTTTAATTTTGATAGCCTTAACAGGTGAGAAGGATAGAAACAAAAGAAGATACCTCTCCTCCAAACATCTGCACACACAGAAGAACCAAAGGGCTATAATTGTACAGTAAAGTAAGGGCAACTCAATATTCTTATGGACGATTTAAAATTATTTTTACCTTGGGTTGAGGTGACCTTAAAGTGCAGAAGATTGGCAGGAACAATAGCAGATCATATCTAGTTAAATGCTCACTTAATTGTTGAACTGAATATGAATAATTATTTTATATAAAATAATATCTAGCACACAGCAAAGATATCAGATATAGAAGGAAATAATACTTGATGAGTAGGGGCCACCACACAGATACAAAAATAATAGAAATAGATTTGTGTAGGTATAGATATTGAAATTATCAGAGGCAGTAAAACAGTTAAGTATTTTAAAAGGATAGAATACAGGAAAGAACTAAGACTACAGAATGATGTAGCAGACTTAAAGAAACAAAAAAAGTTTCCAGAAATTAAAAAAATACATACAGCTAAAACTTAAAACTAAATGGACAAGGTTAATGGAATAGAGAAAGCAAAAGGGAGAATTGGTAATCTGAAAGGCAAACCAGACAATAATTTTCAGAATGTAGCATTGATGTTAAAAAAAAATGTGAGAATATAGATGAGAGTGAAAGACACCATTAGAATAAAGTGAGAACTTCTAATAAAAGTTTAATTAGAATCCCCCAAAGGGAAGAGAGAACAAAGGGGCAGAGACAACATTTGTCAAGAAAATGGCTGAGCGTTTTTCAGGACTAAAGATGCAGATCTACAGATTAATAAATCCCAAGTCCAATAAACAAAGAAAAGTCCATATCTAATCCCATTTTATTGAAACTCCAAGAAATTAAAGACAAGGAGAAAACAAACAAACAAAAGTCTATATGTTGGCTCACACCTGTAGCCCAAGAGTTTAAGTTTACTGTGAGCAATGGCACTCTACCAAGGAGAACAGGGTGAAACTCTGTCTCAAAAA
>CAUYRH010116684.1:0-16338 GCA_963574655.1 Perodicticus potto
TTTTTTTTTTTTTGAGACAGAGCCTCAAGCTGTCACCCTGGGTAGAGTGCCATGGCATCACAGCTCACAGCAACCTCCAATTCCTGGGCTCAAGCGAGTCTCTTGCCTCCACCTCCCAAGTAGCTGGGACTACAGGCGCCCGCCAAAATGCCCGGCCATTTTTTTTGGTTGCAGCCGTCATTGTTGTTTGGCGGGCCCGGGGCTGGATTCAAACCCGCCAGCTCAGGTGTACGTGGCTGGCGCCTTAGCTGGTTGAGCCACAGACACCGAGCCAATTTAAAAAATTATTAACTAAATTATTGAATAGATATTTTTGATACTTGAATGTTAATGGAAAAGTAAAAATGATTATCTGATATAACTTCTTGTTCGAGACTGGCTCTTAGCTTTAACTCTGTAGTGGATGTTGATCTTTATTTTGCATTAGTCAGATGGCAGTAGGAAGGCTTATTATCTTAGAATCACACCATGAAATTGTAACTTTTTATGCATTCTGTTTTCATGGGTTTATCTACTTAATAAATGCTGTTAGGTTAAAAAGCAATCTATGTAGAGATTTGTCGTTGTCTACAAATGGTAAGTATGAAACAATTTACCTAATGGTCTTAAATTAACAGCAATGGACATCCACAAAGCATTGCTCAAACCATAGTTTTGAAATAATGTCTCCTAAAACTATTCTTAAAGTATAAAGATAGTATTTTTTTTGTCTAAAATATTCTAGAAATAAATCCAGCAAAATAATGTAATCATTCCAGAATAGGTCTTATTTTCAGCTTGCCATGGTATGTTTACTTGCCAATGATGTGCTTTTATCTTCCTCCTAGAATGAGAATGTGGGCTCTCTGCAAATTTTCTTGTCCACCAAAAAAAATAATTATCATCATATATTTGTACACTATGTTTTCATGCATTATTTGTATATTTACATTATATGCACTTATTTATGAATTATATATGGATCATATATGAGCAATTATAAATATCAATATATTAACATAACTATAAGTTATAATGTTCTATAATTCTATGTGTATATCCTAAATCATCATAGAATTTTATTCTCACAATAACTATACATAAGTTTCTCTTACTGTACTTTGGAAATGTCTCATAAAAGAGAAAACAGGGGGCGGTACCTGTGGCTCAATGGGGTAGGGCGCTGGCCCCATATGCCGGAGGTGGTGGGTTCAAACCCAGCCCCAGCCAAAAACTGCAAAAAAAAAAAAAGAAAAAAGAAATACATGTGATATTAATAGAGATCTTCTCTCAGTCACCCCCATCAGCACTTGAGCTGGCATCCCCACCACAAAATCAATAGTTTCTTCAAATACTCGAATTTCTTTGTCACTGTTATCAGTTCCTGAATTTATTATTGTGGTTTTAATTTTCTAAATCTCCTGATCACACATTGTATTCTGTATACATTTTCTACTGCAAATTACCACAAACATAGTGGCTTGAAACAACTCCAATTTGTTTTCTTACATTCTGTAGATCACAATTCTGACACGGGTGTCACTGGGTAAAGATCAAAGTGTAGGGAGACTCCTTCAGAGACTCCACTGGAGAAACCGTCTCTGTGCCTTTTCCAGCTCCACTTGCTCTTATGGGCTCCTGGACCTTTCCTCCGTCTTCTCCTTGACTCTCTATTTGGAGTATCTCTTCTTTTTTTTTTTTTTTTTGAGATGACAAATTATTATTTATTTTTCAAGTTGGGCCTGAAACAAATGTCCTAATAATGGCAAGGCAGCATCGGATTTGATTTCAGAGGAAATAGACAATGTAAAGACTGAAGCAAGCTATGCTGCTGCCTTTCAGGATGGAGGAAAAGGTCATAAGCCAAAGAATGCAAGAATGAGACTGTACAAGCTGGGAAAGGCAAGGCAAGGGGTCCTTTCTCAGAGCCTCTGGGGGAGCATGGCCCTGTTGACGCCTCCTTCACTTTAGCCGGTGAAACTGATTTCAGACATCCAGAAGTGGAAGAGAATAAATGCGTGTTGTTTTAAGCCACTAAATGTGTAGTGATTTTTAATTTTTAATTTTTTAATTTTTAAAGAACTCAAATTAGATCTCCCATTGGACCCCACAATCTCACTACTAGACATCTACTCAGAAGAATAAAAAACAAACAATTTATCATAAGGATATTTGCACTTGATTGTTTATCATGGCTCAATTTACAGTTGCCAAGCTGTGGAAACAACCTAAATGCCCATTAACTCAGGAATGGATCAACAAATTGTGTCATATGCACACCATGGAATACTATTCAGCCATAAAAATGATGGCTGTCTTCTATTTTTAAGGACCCTTGTAGATGCTTTAGCCCCACCTGGATAGTCAAGGATGACCCCCTTATCTTAAGGTCAGGTGATCAGAAATCTTAATTCCACCCACAACCTTAATTCTCTTTTGTCATGTAACCCACATAGCCACAGGTTCTGGGAATAAGGATGCAGATATTTGGGGGGGATTATTATTCTGCACAAGACAAGCTCTGAGTTAGTCCTGTAACTTCTTTAGGATTAAGAGAATTAGAAACATCATATTGTTGACTGTTGTGGTAATTGGACTAAAAGTAATCTTCACTCCAAAACACCTGCCTCCTGACAGTGAAAACATTTGATAAGGAAAGAGTTAAAGAATATATTGAAACCAAGTCATGTCAAAAGAAAAAAGTATAATGTTGAAAGTAGGGATTTCTCAGTACATCATCTTGTTAAATTATTGTATGTGCTACTTATTCTTAGGGAATAGTATTTAGGCACGTTTTTATCTGCACTCCTGCTGTGCTGTTTCTCTCTGTGGAATTTGTCTTGGGTTCTGTCTATCAGAGGTCACAAGAGAAGCAGGACAAATGCGACAACTGGAGAAAGGGCAGGCAGGTGGGCTTGGGGCTCTGTGTCTAGGAAGTAAGACATTCCGTGCATGCTTTACTTCTATTTGCAAAATTCTAACAATATGCATAATGATATGAATAATCACGTACTTTACACGTGAGTAAAATTGTGAGATAGAGTGGTTTGTTCCAAGTTGCATAGCTAAACTGGGGCGACACCTCAGGTCCTCAGGGAGCGCCTTGACTTCAGAGGCAGAGCATGTCCTTCCCTCCCCCAGCAGGGAGCAGTGAAGACAGTCCCAGTGTGCCCTCAACCTTGACTTCACAGGCCGAGCAATTCCTTCCATCCCACCAGCAGGGGGCAGTGAAGACAGTCCCAGCGTGCCCTCAACCTTGACTTCAGAGGTAAAGCAATTCCTTCCCTCCCACCAGCAGGGGGCAGTGAAGACGGTCCCAGCGTGCACTCAGGCTCTCAGAAGTCCCCACAACTGGTTCAAAGTCCGGTGAGTTCAAGTGCACTTCAATCCATTTTCCAAGACGTCCAAAAATAGCAACTGAGCATTGCTGGGGCCTGGACCCAGGCGGAGAGGAATGAAGTACTGAAAACAAGCAAAATCCTAGTGCGCTCATCTTCCCATCACAGGAGGAGACACAGGAGGGAGAGGCCCAGGGACCAGACGGGACTCTGCTGGCCGTGCAGGAAGCAGCTCTGTTCATGGGCTCAACCTTCCCTGGGAGAGCCCAGCACCGTCTCCTCCTGGTTTGGGGGGCAGTTGCCTCTCACTGTGCTGCCTTTCCAGGAGATACCAGGAACGGTCTTCACAGACAGCTGGTGCTGGCCCCTGCCCAGGAGGTGAGACGGCGGGCGTCATGGGCTGCAGCTCACAACTGCACGGGCAGGTCGCCCTCCCCGCACCCACGGCCACTGGCTCCCACTGTTCGTGGTTAGTCATGGCGACCCCTTCCAGGCTTCCACATCAACACTCGCTTTCAATGCCCTCTGCCTGGTCTCCACCCCAAGTGTGGATGAAGGGGAGCAGAACAGCTGTGCGAGGTGGCCTGTGTGTCCCCTCCGTCTGCTGGGAACTCCTGCTGTGCGTAGGAGATCCCGGGTGGGAACAAAGGCTGTCTCCCGGGACCTCAGTTCTGCAAGAGAAGGAAATGCCCCTGAAGAACTCGGTGCTCTGCTTTACTTAAACAACATCTACTCTGGATCTGCTGACGCCTTGCTCAGTTGGTCCAGAAAGGTTTTGTTTAATTCATAGGACCAAGTTGAGGGCTCTGTAAACATTACCGTCCTCCTCACATTTGTTACCCCTGTTTCCATCCAGTTCCAGGAGCATTTATTTGTACAGTAACAATAGTTTGGAAAATCGTCGTGGTTCCTTGCATTGCACACACAGGTTGATACCCTTTCCTTTGTGCATGCTCCAAATGGTGCCCACTTTCCAGACTTTGTAAATTTGCTTTCAGCCTGTTCCTGACAATACATAAGTCGTGATGACCTAGGTGCTCAAGCTATCAAGTTTAGTTTTGTTTCTTAAATATTACACTCCGTGAGGCCAGACAGAGAATCCCAAATGGAATGAGAGTCGTGACTCTAGACTCAATACCTTATCCTGATAATACTTATTATCCTGAAAGGAAGCCCAGGGATTTCCAGAGACAGCCCCTGGGAACCTTTTTATTTCTGCGAGGAGAATGGCCTTGTAATGATCCTCATTTGAGAACCTACCCGTGCCTGTGAACCACACCTGCGCAGAGTGCCAGTAGGCAAGAACTCAGATCAGACTCTGGGAGCCTGAGCCTGCAACTCCAGTGGAGCCTGAGCCTGCATCTCCTATGGAGCCTGAGTCCGCAACTCCAACAGAGGCTGAGCTCACTTCTGCAGTGAAGTAGTGGCTAGCCTGCATCTCCTGCGGAGACTGAGCCCTCAACTCCAGCAGAGCCTCAGCCTGCATCTCCTGTGGAGACTGAGCCAGCATCTCCATCTCCAGAGGGATGGGGAGGGAGCCCGGCCCCTCCACCCTTTGGCACTGTCCTCTGTTCTTAGTCACTCCGCCCTTTCAGCTACACCCATTTTCAACTCTCTTTTCTAATGTTTAGGGGATTATTTTCTTTCTTTTTTTCTCCGCTCAGGTTATTCATCCTGATTTTACCTCTTGGTCCGACCAATGGAGAAGAGCTCCTGCCCTCTGCCAGCCTGCGCCTCTTTGCCCCAGGGGTCCACTGCGTCTCGCCCTCTTCCCCACCTCCCTTTACTCCAGGTCAGTGAAATCCCTCTTGAGAAGACGGATTCCATAAGAGGGGTCTTTTCTAGTAACTTCAGAATATCCCCTTCCCCCGGGGCCAGCCAACTCCTCAGTGGCGTCTGGGTCCTCCTGGCCTGGCCACCTGGAGCTGTGGGAAGACCAGGAGCTGCCCCAGCAAGAACAGGTGCTGAGGTGTTGAGGGGGGATATTTGGAGAAACTGGGGCAAAGGAAAGGCAATGATGAAATATAATCACTCTGAAGTTTTTCTAAGCTTGGGGAATGAAGGATTTGAGTGTGCACGTCAAAAGCACAATCGCATAAACTCTCTTCTCTCTGCCCCCCCCATCTACTTTATGTCTCTATCTGACCCTTTCTTCCTTCTTATTCAGTGTTTGGCCCTTTCCAATCATCTCTTTCATGTGTTCGTCTTTCTTGCCATCTCCCATGCGTGGATTATCTAAGCCATCTTGTGAATATTGTTTCAATTTCCTTTCGACCTACTTATTTGCTAATCCAACAGTGTCAGGAGTGCCTGGTTTTGAATTATAAATTGTAGTTTAACCTTTCCACAAATGAAAGAAGAGCCTCTTTAATGTAAGCCTGATTTCCAACCCAATAACTAAAAAGCAAAGTCGTGTTTAAATTGATGCTCTATAATCCTCTAAATGAGGTGGAGAGATTAGTGAGGACAGGAATGAATAGATCATGGATATGGAATGAGAAAAAATGCTTAATCTAATTCATACTTCAGTTTTGATGAACTCCAGTAGCTTGAGGGTGGGAAGGTGCAAAGGGTGACATCATGAACGATAGCAGCTTGAAGTTTAGCACCACAGAGGAGAAGAAATATTTGCTGGGAAGCACGACAACATATGAACCACAGTAAAGCAGAAAATAACGTTTTTAGAAAGATGCTTTGGCATATCCAGGTGATTCCAGCCCAGAATATGATTACAAATGAGAGACATGGAAAACAGCACCCTCCTTACAGATTTCAGATGTTAAAAAGAGAAAAAAATGTACCAGAAAATTAATGGAATACAAAATATTGAAATTTAGTAATAATAGGTCGGCTTCACACATAATAGCCCTTCCTTTTTAAACTAGATTGCTTTCCATAGTGCACTAGTTGGCATACTACTAGGTCTTTCTACTTCTGCAATTGCTTAAGAAAACTTGTATTATCCACCAAAGTTTGAATCTAGGGTTATGGTTTGGTATGACATTATTTTCAAGGGTTTTTTTTTTTTTTTTTGTAATCAGTATATCTTATTATGTCATCCAAATATGTGGAATATTTGTGAACTTTCAAATAAAAAATAAATTCTGATACTGACTTTCCATTCTGTCTTTCTGTGGCATGTGCAATGGTTGGTTTGGGCTGAACTGGATCTCTTCTGACCCTGAGAATCTTGGGTTTGGAGTGTAAACAGACTCCACCTCCTCTAGATAGTGACACTTCAAGCACTTCCTTGAGTTACTCTCTCAATCAGCTACAAAAAGGGGAGGAAAAATATAAGTCATGCAGGGGAGACTGATTGTCTGTGGACCTAAAACCCCAATCTGCAAATTGACATAAGCTTCAATATCCCTATGAAAAGTTCAAGATACAGGCTCAGCGCCTGTGGCTCAAGGGCCTAAGGTGCCAGCCACGTACACCTGAGCTGGCAGGTTCAAATCCAGCCTGGGCCCGCCAAACAACAATGATGGTTGCAACCAAAAAATGGCCGGGTGTTGTGGTGGGTGCCGGTATTCCCAGGTACTTGGGAGGTGGAGGCAAGAGACTCACTTGAGCCCAGGAATTAGAGGTTTCTGTGAGTCGTGATGCCACGACACTCTATCCAGGGTGACAGCTTGAGGCTCTGTCTCAAAAAAAAAGAAAAGAAAAGTTCAAGATATTAAAACCATAAAGCCTCTATGCATAATCATTTACATAGGACCGTGCAAGAAACACACATAAAGCATGAAGTTGCACATCTACTTTGAGTTGGTTACTATTATGAAGTATTTTACCATTTGTTCCCAGAGTTCTACCCTTTGAATTCTATTTATAAAGGTTTTTAGCTGGATAAGATGTTCTGTTCTCTCTTTAGAATGATCTTAATCTACGTATTCTTACACAAGTCAGGTGACATGAGAGAGGATTTTTCTTATCCTTCTCCAGGATGTCATGAAAGCAACAAAGTGAATGGGTGATGGGAAAAAAGAGAAAGAAAAGAATCCCCAAAACACTGTTTTCAGCAAAAGTAGAAAAACTATGCAAGTTATAGATGAAAAAATATTCAATGATGACCAAAGCTCACAGCAGTCAGGACAACCTCCTGAGGAGGAGTGGACGAATGAAGGTGATGTGTGCTGGGATGGAAGATCTGAGGACCAAGGACAGCAGTTGGGACGATCACACTTATAACTTTGACTCAAACTGTACAAAAGTAATTTATGTAACCAAAGCATTTGTGCCCCTGTAATATTCTGGGAGAAGGGAAGAGCTTATTAAAAACATACAATTTCAATGTAATTCAATACCTAGAAATGCATTAGAGATTAAAACAATTGTCTATCGCTGTAATTCAATAGCCAAGTTAAGGCAAAAAAAGAGAGAAATCTTAACAACAAATACTGAGAGTGTGTACAATGTGTCACGGACCCATTGTGATAAACACTAAGATATATCTTTAAAAACTTACAGAGTATAAATATAAGGGTAAAACCTTAAGTAAAAAGGAAAACTATATGATTTATGAGGAAAAACTAATTATCCTCAGATTATCTAGAGAACCATTTAATCCTGGAAGACAGTGGTGCAAGATTCGGAAAACTCTCATGAAATGAATATATGAACTAAAGATGTACTATGAAGCAAAGCCTGTCTTTAAGAATAAAGGCTCCAAGCCAGGAGTCCTTCCTATAGAGCCGCGGGTTTCTAAGGAGCCTCACTATAGGAGATTAGAAGGACTAGACAGTAACATATGAGTTACCTAGAGTGATGATGCCAAGACGGCAGACAAGGAGGCTCCCAGGAGCTTGTTCCCAAATGCAGAGTGAGAACATTAGAAATAGCTTCAGTCAAAGCTCTTCAAGACATGTGGAACCACACAAGCAAGATATGGGACTGCCCAGGCAGGAAAGCTCATTCCAGTGTGCCTCTGCCTCTTACCCCCTAGCAAAACACAGCACAGTCAGGAAGAAGGCTCTGAATCGCTAATCCCTCCCATGCACGGGATGGGAGGAAGAGATATTGAAGACATTATCTTGGCTTGTCTGGAGGCTGACAAGGGTATGGTTGGTTGACAGTGCTGTTGGGAGCAGCAGCATAATTTGGACCCTGGTGGAAGGTTGCTGACAGCAGAGAGGTGCCGTGGTACAGGAGGGCGGCCTCAAGCCTGCAGCTCTATAGGTGGAGGATGGAAGCAGCAACTGAAAAGGAAAATGCTAAAAGGAAACTAGGCTGGGCTGTTTCAGCTGCCAGAACAGCGTAGTGCTTACTGGTGTCTTATACAACAGACATTTCTATCTCACAGTTCTGGAGGGTACAAGCTCCAGATGAAGGTGTTGCTGGATGGGGTCTCTGGGAAAGGCTGTCTTCTTTGACTTTATGAGATTAAAAGGGAAGAAATGAAAACGAATGTGGTATGTCTTCATTTTAGAAGAAGAAATTAAAAGGGAAACTGAAAAATATCTTGAAACAAATGAAGGGAAAACACAACATGCCTTTTGGCTCCCTGTGCACCAAGTCTTCTCATGTCTTACCTTAGTGCACGAGAGTGGAGCAAGGGGGAAAGAGGAGAAGGAGCAGGTATCCCCTGATCTCGCTTTCTCTTCTTATAAAAAACGAATCCTGCTGGATTAGACTCCCACCTGTTTGTCCCCGTTTAACCCTAATTACCTACCTAGAGACTCTATCTCCAAATAAACTCACATTGGGAGCTAAGGCTTTAGCATATAAATTTGGTGGGGGGCACAATTAAATCCCTACGCATAGCATGGAAAAAACCCAAATAACTCAGGAATAAGAGGTATTCCTATTTATAAGGAGGCATGCTAAAAATTATAAAACTTTGTCAAAAAAAATGTAAGAAGATACAAATAAATGGAAAGACATACTGTGCTCATGGGTCGGAGGCTTAATATTATAAAGATGACAATTCTACCTAACACAATCTTTAGATTCAACATAAGTTCTATCAAAATCCCAAAGTCTTCTTTTGGCTGGCAACTGTGAAAAATACATCCCAAAATGTATATGGAATATTAAGGGACTTCTAATAGAGCAATAATCTTCAAAAAGAACAAAATTCAAGGTCCAGCACCTATGGATTCCAAAACATGTTACAAAGCTTGAACAACTATTGGGTAAAAAAAGAAATTAAAAGAGAAATTTAAAAATACTTTGAGACCAATGAAAATAAAATGACAATGTGACAAATCTTATGGGATGCAGCAAAAACTTCTGTATGCAGGAAGTTTATAGTATTATATACCTGCTTCAAAAAAACAAGATCTCAAGTAAACTATTTAATGCTATACCACAAGTGGCTAGAGAAAGACAACCCACAAAGCCCAAAGTTTAAAACAGAAAGGAAATTTTAAAATACATAGCAGAAATAAATAAAATATAATATAAACTAAAGAAAAGGAGTTGTTTTTTGAAAAGCTAAGAAAATTGATAAACCCTTAGCTAAACTAAGAAAAAAAGAAAGTACACTCAAATAAAAAAAAGTAAACTCAAATAAAAAAAGAAACAGGTGACATTACAATGATAAAAGAGAAAAACAAAGCATCCTCAGAGACTGCAATGAATTGGATAAGCTAGGGGAAAAAACGGATGAATTCCTAGAAACAAATAACCTACAAGAATGCATCACTAAGGAAATTGAAAATCTGGTCAGACTAATAATGAGGAAGGAGAGTGAAACAAAGATAAAATGTCTCCACCAAAGAACAGTTTCGACTCTTGTGGGTACCTCTGAATTCTGTGAAACATTTGAAGAACAAATTATAGCAATGTTGCTCAAATTCTTCCAAAACATCGAGGAGAAGGGAATACCTCCAAACTAAGTTGTGAGGCCAGCATTACTGTGATATCAAAACCTAAGATATTTTTAGATTAGAAAACTACAGGCACGGGCGGCACCTGTGGCTCAAAGGAGTAGGGTGGTGGCCCTAAAGATTGTTGAGATAGTTGAAGTTAAGATAAATCAATGTATGTTTGCTTGTTTGTTTGAGTTTAAATGTGTCCTGTGAAATATTTAGGAAATACTCAGTGTAAAAAAAAAACTCATCATTTATCTGAAATTCAAATTTAACTGGATGTCCTATATTTTATCTGGCTACCTTATGTTGGAGAAATTCTCTTGAGGAAAGCCTGCAAAAAAACAAATTTAAGGCACTATTTTCTTTTCTTTTTCATTTAATGCTCTCTATATTTCTAGAGCTATTAAATTTGGAAAAATAGATAATTTTTAGTATTTCACCACTAGGCAATAATCAGTATCTTTTCTTCTTAGAATTGTACCGAGTGAATAGTAGGTAATTAATAAATAGTATTTGAGTATTAGGAAACTGACAACTTAGAACCTACAGAGGAGATATCACTGCATATATTTTATAAAAGAAACTGATTTCTACTCAATAGACAGAAATCTTCAGGGCCCTGACTTGACTATAAAACTCACTCCAAATTTTGTTACTAAAAAAGGTTGAGACCTACTCTTTTTTCTGGTGCTCTTTGTGGTGTTTTGAAATATATGCCTACCCTAGTGTGAAAGGTCTCTGCAGTTAAGTTCCTGATAACAATACAGAAGGAGAAATCGTAGCGAGTGTTTATAAACAGAGATGTGACTGTTTCACAGGGAAAGAGTGACAGACTAAACTCAACAGTGTCCAAAGAAAGGATTTTAACAAAAAGACGAAATTCAGCTTTCAAATGCCTTTAAATTAATGTGTTTTTAATGTCATGAGGGTAAAAAACAATGACCCTGGGAACACCACTGATGAAACGGAATATTTGAGCAAACATTATTATGATTCCCATGCAGAGAGAAAAGATATTTTATAAGGCAGCCTGAATCACATTCATTACACTACACCAGAAACAAGGAAATTTTGTTCAAGAATATCTGAAGCCTATTATGTAAAAAGTTAAACCTCAAACAAGGGTGAGGTGACAAAAAGGTGATAAATGTGAATACAAAGTTTTTTAAAAGGTGAATTAAGCCAGATTTCTCTCAAGTCCATAAACAGGGAACAACATTCTGAGTAGCACAGAGTGCACTCAGCTGCTAATCAACAAAGAAATTCTAGAATCCGAACAAAAACAAAGATAGAAATTTAGAGCAAATTATTCTGGATCAAGGACAATGATAAGGAAATGAAATCTATGAACTCTACCTTGGTGTCTTAAATAATGGAAGAGACCTGTATTATTTATCTGTCAGAGAGACTGAAGACGTTGATACTTGTCTTCTACTTAATAGAGCTTGAAAAGTACAGAAATCTTTTCCCCCAACTAAAATATTGGGAGAACAAAACAAATTTTTATCAAAAAGCAAAAATACTTCGAGGTGTGCTGATTTGGGCAAGGAAGTAACCACACAGGATTTGCCCACCTATATGAAATGAAAAATAAATCCAGATACAGAAATAACATAGGATTTTTTAAGTAATTGGACATTAGGCAACAAGGGATGGTGATCCCCAAAAGATGTGGAACAATGATGTGAACTAAAATTTCCTAGCATTCTTCCAGAGAATATTATCCTGGCCGTAATAAAGGAGGGGGCACCCAGTGAGAGGTAAATGGTCTCCCTAAATTAAGAAGAAAACTTGGAAACCTGGTGAGGCAAAATCAGCTAGAGGCCATAGGACAAAGCTCCAGAGATAAGAGAGAATCTCTTCTCCATGCCCTGTGGACAGAGGCCCCCTGAGTCTTAAGGAGCCCAGAGAAGCACGCCTGGAAAAGACCCAAAGCTGGGCAGAGAACCAGCTGCGGAGATTTGAATGCACAGCACCCAAGGCACTGGAGGTCCAGCAAATAATGCCTTTGCCAGGTCCCAGCTGGAGAGCTTAATAATTAACATGTCTGAAGGAAGACTCCTCCTAAATGTTTGCCTCATTAGCCATAGTAGACTGCATACTGCCCCGGTTCAGCTAAGCAATGCTGGAAAAGAGGAAATTGTTTCCAAGTAACTTAATTGTGTATCAGAACAAAGCTCAAGATGACTTATAGAAATACAAAAATATCTAACACCCAGCAAGTTAAAACTTAGAATGCATCACATCTGTTGTTTTAAAAAGATGTGTAATTAATGAAATATGATACACAAGGAGAAGAAAAAGCAATCATCAGACCCACCCCGAATTGGCAAGTTGATAGAGTTAGTAGACCGGGATATTAAAATAGCCAATGCAGTGATTATAAACCTGCAGGATATGAGCACATCCTGTGTGCCCAAAAAGCAAGAGCTACGATTGGCTGTGTTAAGAATAGACATGGGGGTGGTGCCCGTGGCTCAAAGGAGTAGGGGTTCAAACCCGGCCCCAGCCAAAAACTGCAAACAAACAAAAACTCTACTTACATTAAAATTCTATTCCCAGCAAAATATATTCTGCAAATGAAAAGTAGAATAAAGACATTTTTATGTCTTTATTATGTCTATATGTCAAGTGGAATAAAGACATAAAACCTGACATAACTCATCACCAGCAAAAATGCACAAAGGAAGATTAAGGAAATTTTTAGGGATTAGGATAATTATGCTAGATGGAAACATTGTTGACCAAAAAGGAATTATAAGCACCAAAATGTTAATTACATAGGTAAATGTAAACATTTTAAAAATATCATTCACATCCAAGGACATGATGAGTGTTATTTCATCTTTACCATCTTTTGATTTAAAAAGGCAAGAGACTGTTTAGAGCAACATAAAAACAAAATCAAACCCAATCTATAGCAGAATATATAACAAAGAAAATAACAATGGAAAGCTGCCAATATGAAAATTCTATTTCCAGTAAAATATATTTTTCAAAATGAAGACAGAGAAAGGCAGTTTCAGACACAAAAATTAAAATGTGAAGAATTAGCATATGAATAATTAAACTGAGAAAAAGAGCACAAAGGCTGGGAAGGAAATAAAAGGAATAATGTCCCTCCAAGGAGACGGGAAACAGCCATTCTGTTCTGTACCCAGGCAGAGAGTAAAAAAGGAAGCAGAGATGTAAAGCTACTAATAATCAGACAACAAAAGAGATACAAAGAACGTAGGTTATTACCCATGTCAAAAGGAGGCCGTAAGAGAGGGAAAATAGAAGAAAGAAAAAGATGACAGAGATGGAAGAAAAACTCCACCACGGCAGATTGAAAACCATCCATGATAATCCAAATTCATGTTACAGGAGCATCTTGCACTTGTATTCAATCTGGCAATTTTACCCTGTTAATGGGGTATTTAGACCAAGCTTCACTGGGAGCCCCTCATGTCACAGACGGAGAGGAATTTGGGGGCGGAGATGGCCTGAGGGGTGACAGTCATGACAGTGACTTCACAGGCACGGAGGTTTCCCCGGATGCCTTGGGAAAGATCTGAGAGGCACAGAGGCAATGGTCTATCAACCCAGCAGGACTGGGGGTTAGAGTTGAAATTAATGTTATTTATGACACAAAGAAATGCTATCTTTGTGCATTTGATCTGGGGAATGAAGACTACGTTTCTTGTGTGAGAGGTGTGTGAAGACAATGTTAGTTTGCATCATTCATGTTCTTAATCTTCAGGGTGGTGGGCAGAGGCGCAGAGTAGGGCTGGAGGGCTGCAGGTGGATGGGTGGGAACGCAGTGTGCATGGAAGAGCCTTAACTTTCCTCGGATTCCCAAGGTATCAAGGAATGACATATTGTTTGAAAACTACCGATACAGTGTTACTTTGGGAAATCTTCCCACACAGAAACACCCCAGTCCCTCTGTACGCCCTGTGGTAATAAGGACAGTCTTTGACCAAAGCGCCCTTTTCCTTGGCATATGGGTTGGGCTACTTGATGACTGAAGAGGTTCATTTTGTGAGGACACAGCCAGGAGGCGTCTATGCAGCACATGACAGGCACCGGATACCGATTCTGCTGGTAACTTGATCTCGGAATCCCAGCCCGAGGGGAGTGAGAGATAAATTTCTGTTTATCACCACCCAGTCTGTGGGAGCTTTTTATAGAACCCTGAACTGGGACACACAAATATGAAACACAAACATTTAAGCAAACGTGCACACAACCCATCAGAAAGAGTGTTTGTTTCCTCACCCAGTAACGGTAACTGCAATTCAGAGGGAGAATCGCTTTGTTACGTGCAGCTATGTATGTGTGTCCTGTGTGTAGGAATGGAACATGCAAAGGGCCTACAGCTGTGACCACACACACACACACCAGCTAATTTACTTTTTAATTTTTTCTGCAATAGTAAGAAATTTCTTATGAGAATAACTACACTCCGTTCCTGCACATTATAATCCTAAAATACCACACAAATGTTCTCTGCTCTCTCTCCCACAGCATTAGAAAGTCCATCACAACGAGGGCTTTGCATATTTTGGATATGATCGTAAACGTAAGGTCAATTTGCAAACTAGTACATCGAATTCCCATGTACCTGTTACTGGGATTCATTAGCCACTTAGGGCTTGCACCATTTGCTTTTGTTCTCGCTCACGGTCTGCCTCTGTCCCTGAATCACTGGAGAGTTAATTTGGAGAGGGTTTGCTGCTTTCCCCGAACCTTCAACGTGCATCTCCTAGGAGCAAGAACAAGGCGTCCTCCTGCAGTTTCCTATAAGCTGGTGCTCCCGCAATGGGTCCTCAGCAAGCCACTTGTTTTAGAAACACACGAGGGGAAGGTATTGATGTAAATGCTGATTCCTGCGCTAACACACAACCCCCGAGTCAGAATTTCCAGAAGTAAGGTACAGGAAATCTTAATCTATTTATAATCTGGGGTGCAGAGCTCTGAGGCTTATCTTATAAAGAGATATTATTATTATTATCAAAATAATTATTATCTTATAAAGAGATATCTTATCTTATCTCTTATCTTATAAAGAGATATTATTATTATTATCAAAATAATTATTTTACAATTTAAAATACTATGTAAAACACAGGGAGAGCAGATGAAACCAGACGGCAGTATGGCCCTGAGGAGGGTGAAGTTCATGGTGTGTATTGAGAACCGTGGAATTGAAGGTTACCTTAAATGTTTTAAAACACACAGAAAATAGATGTTTCCATTTCTAAAGTGGTGGAAATCCTTTAAAAATAAAACTATGCAATGTAATAAAAATAAATAAATAAAACCATGCAAAGTGATTTAGAATAGTGAGTCTCTTGGACACATTTATTTTTATGAGTCATCCTTTTCTACCCTGGAATTCAGGATTTTCGCCCACAGCTATTATTTCTGTGGTGGATTTTGTGATCATGATAATATTGCTAATAACAGTGAGTATATGAAGCATTATCATGTTGTTTTGGCCAGATTTTTCTGTGTTTTCTGAGACAGAAGATTGAAAAATGGATTTTGTCTGCCACGTACAGTATTAAGTTGGATTTGACAGTAATTCTAAGGCACCCAGATGAGGTTTCTTTCAAAACAAAAGCACCGTGTCCAAGAGCTTCCAACAAGGCTGGATTCATCTATTCATGTCAGGAAAATTTTACTCTAATCATGCAGAATCCCGTTAGAGGGGGAGATTTTACAGTTCCTTTCATTTTCCTCAAGGCCTTTAAAACAAAGTGGGTTTTCCTCTGGTGTTACAGCAGCGCCTCCTTAGAAGGGAAGGAGCCGGATTTGGCTGTGCTGTTACATGGCACTGGGGACCTGGGGTTGCAAGCGTGGGTGTTCAACAAGAGGTCTAGAAACAAAATGATATTCGCCTTCTTCCCAGATTTATGTTTTCTCTGACATGATTTACAACAAAAGGAATTTCCACACAGAATTGTTTTAAATGTCATAGACATGTCTAAGAGCAGGCTTCAAAGTTCCCAGGCCTAAAAGCAGCTCTTTTTTGGGACACACTAAATACTTCAACTTTCCATTACATGTTTTTTTATTTGATTACTAAGGTCCAATAATTTTGGTGTTAAAGTGTGTAAAATTATTTATCTCCTTTTTTTTGAGACAGAGCCTCAAGTTGTTGCCCTCGGTATAGAGTGCTGTGGCATCACAGCTCACAGCAACCTCCAACTCCTGGGCTTAAG
>CAUYRH010116688.1:0-19644 GCA_963574655.1 Perodicticus potto
AACTTCCCCTAACTCTCATGTGCACAATGTGAGGGATACTGCATACCCCTGGGTGAAGGGCTCAACTACAATGTGAACTTCCCCTAACTCTCATGTGCACAATGTGAGGGATACTGCATACCCCTGGGTGAAGGGCTCAACTACAATGTGAACTTCCCCTAACTCTCATGTGCACAATGTGAGGGTATACTGCATACCCCCCAGGTGAAGGGCTCAACTACAACGTGAACTTCCCCCAACAAATGCAAACAATGCAACTAATCATTTGTTCCCTCATATTAACCTGAAAATAAATAAATAATAAAAATTTAAAAATAAAAAGAACAATATCAAATAAAGCACTCTGGTTTTCTGGTTTTGTTTTGTTTTGTTGAGACAGAATCTCACTTTTTTGCCCTCAGTGGAGGGATGTGGCGTCACAGCTCAGAGCAACCTCAAACTCAAGTGACTCTCTTGTCTCAGCCTCCTGAGGAGCTGAGACTACAGGTGCCTGCCACCAAACACAGTTACTTCTAGAGATGAGGTCTCACTGCTGCTCAGGCAGGTTGCAAACTCCTGAGCTCAAGCAATACACCCAGCTGGTGTCCCAGAGCGCTAAGATTTTAGCCATGAGCCACCACACCCAAGTCAGATTTTTAAAAATAAAACATGTAAAATTCCCATCACTTCTGTATAAAGTACTTTGTCATATTTTGTTTTGTTTTGTTTTTCAAGCCTCCAAATTTTGTGCTGGTGGTTACTTCGTACATCTCCTGTGGTCAATCTTTTAAAAGAAATTTAAAAAGTCTGATTTTAAGTTACAGTCTATTCATTATGTATTAAAAAAATTAAAATTTATGAAATTCAATTTGAAAAATTTCAAAGTTTTCTAAAAAGGTCTACAATTTATTAAATTTCAAAAAAATAAATAAATAAAACATGTATATATACATAAATGAGCAAATCATTAGATTTCAAAATACAATGGATACAAATTATATATACCTAAAAAATGACAAGCTGCAAGAGAATTTTAAAATAAATTACCCAAAGCATAGCAAAAAAAATTAAAAAATGAAAAACACAAAAAAGAGGCTAATAGACATGGAAGAAAGAGAAAGATCTAATATTCATCTATTGGAAGTTTTGGAAGAAGGGCCTAATGATAAAGGCTGAGATTTTTCCACAATTAAAAAGAAGACAAATACATAAATGAAAGAACCACCAAATTCTGAACAACAGAAATATTTTGTTTTAAATCACACCAAGACTCACACAGAATGCCAAAGATAAAGAGAAAAATAACACAAGTATCCCAAAGATCATCTATAAATAGGAAAAATGAGAAATTGTAGCTAAATGTACCTTTATTTGCAAAATAGTTATTACAAACTCTTAGAAAATATTCTCCCCTATTGGCCAGCTCCTCGTAAAATGTGTAATGACTATGTTATAAATAAAGGTACATTTAGCTACAATTCCCCATTTTCCCTATGTATAGCAACTTTATGGATGACCTTTGGAACACCCTGTTCTGTAAGTAGTTGGTTTGGGAAACCAAATTATCTATAAAGATATAACTATTTGATAACAAACACCTCATTGAAAATAATAGACACCAAAAAAAATCAATGGAAGAAAAAGATCTTCTAAGTGCTAAAGAAAAATAAATTCCAAGCTAAATTACTAAATTATTCTATTCCTGAGCAAGAGCAAGTACATATCACTACTAAAAACTGAAAAACTAGCTAGGTATCCTGGTGGGCACCTGTAGTCCCAGTTACTTAAGAGGCTGAGGCAAGAGGATCACCTGAGCTCAAAAGTTTGAGGTTGCCATGAGCTAAGAAGCCAGGGCACTCTAGCTACGGAGATTTTGTCTATAAATAAATAAATATTATTCTGTTATAGCAACATAAAACAGAACAAGAAAAAGCAGGTGAACAAAATATTTAATATACTACTACACCTAATTAGAGGGGTCAAAATCCCAAACACAGGCGACACCAAAAGCTGGCAAAGACAAGGAGCAAAAGGAACTCTCATTCCCTGCTGGTGGGAAGGGACAGTTTGGTGGATTCTTACAAAACTGAGAACACTCTATGTAATCCGGTAACTGTGCCTCTTGGTTATTTACCCAGAGGAGTTGAAAACATTTGCACATAGATGTTTATGGCAGCTTTTTTATAATTCCCAAAACTGGGAAGCAAATAAGCTGTCTTTCAGTGTGTCAAAGGACAGACAAACTGCCGTACATCACAGCTGAAGAGCAGAATATTATTCAGCACTAAAAACAAACAAGCCATAGGGCAGCGCCTGTGGCTCATGTACCGAGGGTGGCAGGTTCAGGCCCAGGCTCAGCCCCGGACAAACTGCAACAAAAGAAAAAAAAAAAAAAAAGCCATGAAAAGACATGAAGGAAACTTAAATGCATGTGGCTAAGTAGCAAAAGCCAGCCTGAAAAGGCTACGTGCTATATGGTCCCAAGTATGTGACTCTCTGGAAAATTAAACACTATAGAGACAGCAAGAAGAATAAAAGCTGCAGGGAAGGAGGGATGAACAGTGAAGCACAGAGGGTCTCCCAGGGAAAACACTCTGCGTGACACTGTAACAAATGGTGCATACACGTCCTTGCACATTTGTGGAAACCCGTAGACTGTCCAACACCAGGAAGGACCCCCTCGTGTGAGCTGTGGGCTTTGGATGGTAAAGATGTGTCACTGTAGATTCACCAGTTGTAATAAATGTGCCTCTCCAGTGGGGGGTGGTGATAATGAGGGCAGCTCTGCATATGGAAGCCAAGGGAAATATAGTAAATACAATATATCTCTATACCTTCCTTTTAATTTTGCTGTGAACCCAAAAAAAAAAATCTTTTGAAAAAAATATATTTAAATAACCCAACCAAAGACTTGATATAGTAACATAAAAAGAACTCAAATCCCAAGAGGAAACACTACTTTTTTTTCCTAGTACATTCAGAACATTTGCAAATCTTAACTGTGAACTTTTTTATTTTAATTTTTGATTAATCTTATTCCACTAGATTCTCATTTGCCAGATGCTCTAGGGGTGAATTTGCCTTTTTTTTACCCTTGGGCAATTCTGCCAAATATTTGTCTACATTTGTTTTTTTGTCTCAGACGCCATCTCTGTAAATGCCAATACGCTAATACAATGTGTTCCACATTTTTACACCAAAATAAAATAAAAATTCAAATCAGGAATAAAATGAGAGCCAATGAAGTATAACAGGAAAGCTATAAATATAATTTTAAATAATCCATGAATAAGATAACAAATCATAATGAAAAATATATGGTTTGTAAACTGAATGACAACATAAGTACTTCATAGTAACATTTGTAAGAAACAGCTATAGTAGCCCTCAGTGGAAAAAGTATAGCCTTTCACGTATCTATTTTAAAAAGGAAAGAAAAACTGAAATTAATGAGCTAAGGAGTCAATTAAATAAGGGTGGATAAGTATAATAACATGTACAAAGAAAGTAGAAAAACTGTTTTAAAACAAAATGTAATAAAATTAAAAACAAACAAGGGAGATGATCAACTCCTCAAAACCTACCTTTTTGGGGAAAAAAATAATAACAGATAAGTCTTTGGCAAAATTGACCAGGGGAAGGGGGAGGCAAAGTCAGACCTAGAGCACCTGGAAAAATGAGAATCTAGGGTGTGAGATTAATCAAAAATTAGAAGGAAGTGGGGAGAATGGGTGGAGGGAGGGTAAGTGGTGGGACCACACCTACGGTGCATCTTACAAGGGTACATGTGAAATTTACCAAATGTAGAATATAAATGTCTTAACACAATAACTAAGAAAATGACGCAAAGGCTATGTTAACCAGTTTGATGAAAATATTTCAAATTGTATATAAAACCAGCACACTTTCATGATTGCATTACTGTACACAGCTATGATTTAATAAAAAAAGATTTTTTAAAAACTCAATAAACATAAAACGTGTTGTAAAAAAAATGACTTCAATATCAAGGGGTTTAAAAATAATCTCTTTTGTCAAATCCTCAAATATGTTTTCCAAAAGGCCATTGTGAGTTGCCCTGAGAACCTCACACATCTCACGCAATTGCAAAAAAATTGCACCAGGGGCAGGACCTGTGGCTCGTCGAGTAGGGTGCCAGCCCCATATACCGAAGGTGGCGGGTTCAAACCTGGCCTCAGCCAAACTGCAAAACAGAAAAATAGCATTGTGGTGGGCGCCTGTAGTCCCAGCTACTCAGGAGGCTGAAGCAAGAGAATTGCCTAAGCCCAGGAATTGGAGGTTACTGTGAGCTGTGTGACGCCCCGGCACTCTACCAAGGGCGATAAAGTGAGACTCTGTCTCTACAAAAAATGAAAAAAAAAATTGCACCAAAAAAATGAAGCACAATTTATTTTTTGTTCACTCCAAGATTTAGTGCCAAGTTGTCACTAAAATCCAAATTTAGCTAAACAGATAGAAGTTATTTTTGTTATTTCAATTCCATGCTTCAATCCATTTTTTTTCAACTTACCAGACAGAAGTTCTGAGCCTCTGCAAATTTAAAGAGACATTAATTGATGTAGTATTGAAATGAGTAGCCAACCTGATACACAAGAATTATTAATAGTACCTAGATGGGCTTGGTTTTAGACAATGTGGAACCACAGTAATTTGGCAAGACAACCAGCTGGCAATATCCAGGCCACCACAGGAAACGCTACTGTATGAGGAGGCAAAACTATCTGGGGGTAAGGGGCAAAGCTCCCCGCCCCATTCAGCAAAGCCACAAACTTGAAGCCTCCTGCAATCCATCCTCGCACTTAGCACTTCCTGCTACTTCTACTGAACACATATATATATTTTTAAATATGTTGTTAATTCTTCTGCAAAGACCACATGTTAAGATCAAGGAAATTTTCTTCACTGAAGAATAGTACAGTTAGTCTCCCTAAATAAACAGAAACTTTTTCACTAGGTGAAAAATCTCAATGCATAACTATGCAGAACTAAAACACTTCTAAACCCTCCACTGCCTCCCTCTCCTCAGACACCAGCAAATCTTTACTCAGCCCTAACACCAGTACCTGCTCTTCCTTGCCTTTTGACCTATGGCTTCACAAAACCTAGGCCGAACTCCATGAACATGTAAGACTTTAAATTAGTTTTCTTTTAGCTCTGAGCCTTCGGTCCATTCTTGAAGCCTTTGGGGGCTGGGCTGTGGAATCTTCACACTAGTGTCCTGCTGGTTCTGGGGTCTCAGCTTCTACTTAGCCTGCCACCTCGACAGCCCATCCCTTACTGAACAGTGCCCCTTCACTGCAGGAATCACACTTCCAACTGCCCACCTGGTTCCAGCACCCTATTCCTTTCTGACTTGCTAATACCAGCCTGAACCCTAAATCTGTACAGGATTCCTGGCCTTGATCCACTAGACGGCACAACTCTGGATACAACCCTGATCCAAATCACTTGTGAGCCCCCCACCCCAAGTCTTGCCCTAGAGACGCCACAGTAGCGAGTCTCTCCATTCCTGGTCTCCAAGATGTGGCCCCCTACTCACTCCGTCTAGAGTCTTGAGAAGGCAAAGATTTTTGCCCCCACTTTATAGGGATGAGGGCTCTGTTCATGAGAGTGGGTACGTATTTGAAGGAGTCACTGTAAAATGGTCAGTTAAAACAAAGAGAATAGAGAACAGAATAAAGATGCCAAAGGAAAACTAGTCAGCAAACCAAAGATAGAAGTGCATCATTTCTGAGACAGAAATCAAAATGAGTAATTGCGGGGCGGTGCCTGTGGCTCAAAGGGGTAGAGCACTGGCCCCATATGCTGGAGGTGGTGGATTCAAACCCAGCCCTGCCCAAAACCTGCCAAAATGAGTAAGTGTTGGGCTTCAAAAAAAAACAAAAAAGGTTAAGGAGAATGCAGTGGTACTCCCCTGTCCTTGGGGATATGTTCCAAGACCCCCAGTGGTTGCCTGAAACCACAGATGGTTGAGAACTCTGTGTGTACAATGCTTTCCCCTATACATACAGACCTACGATCAAGTTTAATTTATAGATTAGGCACAGTAAGAGAGTAACAACAATTACCAGTAATAAAACAAAACAATTACAACAACATATGTAAGAAGTGGGCACAGGCCCGAAAAGGTCTCCCCACCCCATTTATTCCTACTCCATTTACTTGCAAAACACAAACATCTTTCCAACACGGAGCATAATCTTTTCTCTGAAGCCTTACCTAACCCCAGCCAAGAAATATGGGATTACTTTTTCCTAGGTTCACCTCCTATCTTACAGGTGGTAGCAATGATCACATATCATATATATTGTTTTGCAGGCCTTTCCTCTCAAATTTTCGTAAGACTTGGAGTACGGTTTTTGCCTTTGAATCTTCACTTTCTGGTGTAATATCAGAATATTATTCACTTATAACTAGTCATTTTAGCCCCCATTGTCCTTTTTTAGTGCTGTATTTATTATTCTATTAGCGTCTATGAACTTACACTTCAATTCTTCACTGTCCGCCTTCCGTCTGCCTGTGACCTTCAAGGGAAAACCTACTTGATTTATTTCTGGTTTCATAATCCAAGCATAGAACTCTAATATGTGATAGCTGCACAACAAACGCTTGCTTCACTGCAGCAACTCTACATCTTATTAACAAAGAGGAACACAACGTGGTCCCTGCTTTCCAGGTGCTCACCATCTAACCGAATTCCACTTACAAGCTCGGACGTGCCACGTGATCAGAAACTACTAGGGAAACACAGGTAAGACTCCACAAATGGATACTGACCACGGACTACAGAATCAAAGTATGCACCACTATCCATCGATTAACAACAAGAAGAGATGCTTATGTCTGAATCAGCCTCCCCAAAGAGATTATTGCTTGCATTATTTTAGGCACTCTATCTTCCTATTAGCTGAAACATGCTGTACCACATAATGAGTAAAAACTTCAATTCTAAAGCCAGATTGCCTGAGTTTAACCCCAACTCTACCACTGGTCATTTCTGTGACTTTGGGCAAGCCACTCAACCACATTGTGCTCTAGCTTCCTCCTCTGCAAAATGAGAGTACTAAAAGCACCCACTCTATAAAATTATTGTGACTATGTAAATAAGTTCTCACATGTAAATTGCTTAGAAAGGTACCTGGCACATAGAATTAGCTAGCTTTATTACTATTCCTTCTAATACTGAATTCACTCACGCAAAGATGCCTCTGAGCTGTTCTGCCCTTGAAATGTACAGATTTAATTCAAACCAAAAATTCTGAGAAAGAAGCAATGGAATGGTACTTTTCCTCTTATAGTCAGAAAGATGTACATTTGCACCTCACTGGGATGGAAAAAAGTCTACATATTCATTTTGGTAGAAACTTGTCAGGTTCTCACCTCACCCTACCCTCCCTGACTCCTTTCCTGGTAACAGACATTCACAACCACCCCGGTGGGTTCCATCCTCCATGCATTTACCATATGATCCCAGAGTTGGGAAGTCCGAGGCAAGGCACCCCACTAGAACTGCCCACCCCAGCCCTTCCCCAGGTGTCTGGAGCTGGGATGGTCCTCATGTTCTCAGAGGCTGATGGTGGCCATACGCTGTTCCTGAGGGCTGTAGGACAGGACAGCTAGTGAGCAATGAAGAGCTGAAGTGAGAGGCAGGGGGAGAAAGGAAAGGCCAATGGGGTCCAGGGGCTGAGTCTGTCCTAATCCTGCCATTTCTAAGACTGGCTGCAGACCTGCCTTAGATATGTCAGACATTGCGGACCATTCGTTTGAGTTACCTCTGGTCATAATCAGTGTTATTCAATGACAAATAGAAATAACGGTCTTTCTCTAATAATGCTATAAAGGGTCCATGGAAGATGAAAAGTAACTTCCAAAAACTTAAGTGGAAGACATGCAGAAGTCTGGTTGCATCATTATCCAAAGCGGTACTTATGGCCCTTCAATCCACGAAAAAGAGCCCTCAAGTATTAATCTGAAATCACAAAACGCAGGTTGAGGTTGCTGTGGGTCACCTCCATGATGAAGACACCTCTGTGTTTGAATGGGTAATGATTAACTACATTACACAGACAGGAAAAATAAACACATGACCGTCAACAGCAATTTTATTATACAACCTACATGAAGGTCGTTGGTCTGCTTGCAAAACTCTTCATAATCTTGGTCAAAATCCATTTTCCGCTGGTCTAAGAAATTATATTCCTTTTTCTTTATGGTTGCAACAATGCCCTGAAATATTATGAAAGAAATAAGATAATATTTCAATATTCTTGTATTCCTTAACTAAATAGAACCCTTCAATGGAGAACCTGTACAATCACTCTCAAAAAATCAGTTTAGCAGAAACCTTATTTCTTTAATTACTCACATTGCTTAGTGCCTACTATTTTATGGGCAGTGTACTGTTGCCTTATTGTATTCAAAGAAATCATTTGGAAAGCATTTTCATGAGGTTTTATGTATTTTTGAAAAAATAAAATAAAAACCACATCTGAAAATTAGAAGAGGCTTTTCCTCTAAACATGTCTAACAAGTCAATGATTAGATTGAGAACCTAATGATTTCAGATTAATCATATCTGAAATAATAATAGTTAGCCAGAGTGGAATTTACTAAAGTATTTGTGTTGAAAAGTTTCAGTCTTCTCAGAAAAATAAATGAGGCTTTAACAGAACACAAACAAAGTCAGAAGAAAAGAATCACATTCTAATAGCTTCGGAACAACTACCATCATCCATGCCTCAAATGTCTTAAAGTGTCAAACCACAATCTACCACTTAAAACTTCTCTAGAATTAATTGCTTCCTACTGCCCTGCAAAGCTGCAGTCTGTGACCATGGAAGTACAAATTAGGCAGTTCCTGTCCTTGAAAATACTATTATCAGAAGCTTTGTTTGCTCTGAATAATGAGCTATAATGCTCCGTGATCATTCTTAACCAGGTACTAAGCCATTCACAAACTCAGGTGCCCACATTGTTGACAGAGGCATATAATTTTTATGAAGAATATTGGGACTCGTTCTACAGTCTCCTCTTCAAAGTCATTTCCTTTTAAACATCAATTCAAATCTCTCAATAGAAAAATGTGTACAAACTACGGAACTTCATGAACCAAGTTTACGAGTTAAAACAACCCTCTTGGGCAGCGCCTATTGCAAGTAGGGCACTGGCCCCATATACCGAGGGTGGCGGGTTCAAACCCGACCCTGGTTGAACTGCAAAAAAAAAAAAAAAAACACAGCTGGGCGGGCGTTGTGGCAGGCACCTGTAGTCCCAGCTACTCAGGAGGCTGAGGCAAGAGAATCACGTAAGCCCAGGAGTTGGAGGTTGCTGTGAGCTGTGACAGCACGGCACTCTACCCAGGGTGATAAGGTGAGACTCTGTCTCTAAAAAAGAAAATAAATAAAAAATAAAACAACCTACTCTTTCCCGCTGCATTAATTACAAAATTGGTTCTCAATCTAATCATTTACTTGGCAAATATTTACTGCACACCTATTATGTGCTAATAGCCTCTGAAGATACAGAAGGAACAGAAAAGACAAATGTCCCTGCCCTCAGGGAATTTATATAGTCAATGGAGGGGTCAGACTATACTATGATACAAATAAATAGTGATCATTTCAGACAGTGATAAAATGGGTCATAGAGTGATTTAGGTGAAACAGAATTGAGGAAAACTGAATTGAGAAGGTCATTTAAATCAAAATCTGGGGGCCAAAAAACAAGTTATCACATGATGGTCCAGAGGTACCAGTTTTCTGGAACTTTCCAGAAAAAAAGGCTCTGTAAGCCCTAAGTGGACTGAACTACTCTTCTGTGGCTGAAGATTATCAAATGAAAAGAGAACAGAAGAGGAAGCTGGGGGATAGCAGGGCCTCAACAGCCATGCAAAAAAATGTGAAATTCATTTCTGTAGATGCCATTTTGAGCTTCCAGCATTGGCACTAATACATGAAATTTTTACCTTATGCTTTAAGCACCATCCATATTTTACCACTGGTGTATCCACATTACGCAGTATTTTACTTTATATTTCCTAAGACATTTCCCAGTATTTTTATCATGTTAGAACAGACTCCTTACCTGCGTTTAGATGTGCACTTCAATGTTGCACTTGAAAATAAACTTTGACATATGCTCCAAAGTTATCTTTTCATTAAAAATAGGAAATAATTTATAAGATTCCAAACTGAAAAATAAAGGGATGTATTCCCTCTTTGTCTTCAAAAACTGTCACTTTCAAAGTACGGACTAACCACTTTGTAGATGACACATGGCACACCTTCAAGGTTTGCCGTCATCTGAAGGCTTTTCTTTTTTCTCTCCCAAAACTTGGTATACTCAAGAAATGAAAAAGATTCCTTATATTGGGCTCAAGTGCTAGAGTACAATAATTAATGTGTGGCAGTTAATTATGTAATCCTTCTCAAATTCAACTACAAAAACTAATTTAAGTTTTCCTGTCACTATCCCCAAGTGAGAAAAAATTGACCCTATCCACATTAAGAATTTAAAACACATTTTGTTTTATTATTAGATCACCATGCCCATTTTCAAAACTAAGATGAATCACACAGATATCCTCACAATATAAAGTAGGCAAAAATCAAAATAATTATGAATTTTAGAGATAGAATAAAATCTTGTTCTTTAAATTTTTTAACATGGATCCAAATAAAATGCTTAAATGCAGAGATCAGCAGATGCCACTCCGAACTCGGTGTCAACGAGGGGCTGAAACAGTATATTCTACAGTAAATATTTCTTGCATAAATCAATGAAATAATAAGTTATAATTAAACGTATTTCTTGTGCTGCTGATGAAAATGCTCTTTCCAAATAGTAATTAATTTTAGACTATTGGTAAGCCATTTTTATAACCAAACACTTTGAGACAACATATTAGCACCATTTCACAATTCTCAAATAAATCTAATTTCCTCATTATTAAAGGGCCATGAGATTATGCATTGTACACCAAAGGCTGATGATTTGAATTATTCTAAATACAGTTATTCACATAAAATATTAAAGTTCAGTTGTGGATAATGATGCCAAATACAGTTGTAAAGTACAACACCTGGTATTTAGAGACCATATTTTCCAGCCCTTCAATTGTAGACTCTTGCAGGACTGAGTACGTCTTGAAGGTTGTAAAGACGTCTATTATCTTGGCAAGCCGTCGATGAAAAGTTTCAAATTTTCCAAAAATGTACATCTCACTAAATTCAAATTGTTTTGCACTCGGATCTTGTTTAAGCTTTTGTTTTGTCTTGTGAAAGCAATGCTGGTATTCCTGAATATCAAAAAAATACACATATAAGAAACAACCTTTCCAAGTGAAGGTGATGGAAGTTAGGATAGAACTGAAGTCTTGTCAAACTTTCATGCCTTTGCACATACTCATCTGGAATATACTCAGGCTGGAATATCACCTGTTCCCGTCCTCCAATCTAGCACACTCTCAGTTTTTCATGATAGAACCCAAAGGTGTGGCCTTCCTATGTTGGTCCCCTTGTTTTGGGAATAGCATCATTCTTAGTCTGCGCCCCCCCCCCATTCATCTAAGCAGAAGATGAGTCAAGAAATCCACCTCATCTTAGTCATCTTTGTAGTGTGCTATCAAGACAAACTAGACTCCCAACAGAGTAGAAAATGTTAATACATTTTCTGGGAAGGTTTATTAACACTCAATTTTCTTGACAGTAAAGAATTGCTGTTCTTTTAGCAAACAGTAATACAGTGATCGCTAAATGATTTAAGATGGCTTCAACAAAAATAACATAAAAATAATAAAATGCCTACATATGTTACTAAGCTAACCATTACCTCCTTCAGTTTAATTGCAGATAATATTTTTTTCACAACAGCATCCTGCGGCTGGTTCCAGATCGAAGCGGTTCCATTGTTGGTAATGTAGGTTTTACATGCAGATATCATCTGATTGGTCACCTAGGATTTTCCAGTAAAATTATGTTAAGTACATAAAACGGCTTGGATTATAAATTGGACTCAAGGGTCCTTAACTCCTCTGCCTCTCAGAGTTCACAATCCACAAACTCGGTGTTTATTTTTTTCCATCACAACGATGAGCAAACACTGACCCTTTGACATTGTCAAAATCACGTGTGGAATGACAGAGTTCGTACCAGGGAAAGTCAACAATTCAGGCCACCTTGTTTATTCATTAAGAATGAATGTCTTAACCAACCAAGGAAACATTCACTTCCATACCTAAAAACTGATGAGTTCCCCCCACCTGCTGGGGTCGCCTGGTCTAACACCTGACTCACAGTTGCTCAGGGCCACAGTTGCTCAGGCTGTCCACCCTGATCTTTTCATGCCACCATGATCTGCAGAATTGTCAAAAGGAGAAGTGCCCTGAGAAAATAGCAACATTTTGTGGTAATGTTCAAAACCACAAACATTTTATTCATCCCTCTGTACTTTATACAAATCCTTCAGAGATTTATTGATTTTTTTCAATAAAGTAAAAGGAAAATGAAATGGTTGTACTATGTTTATAGAATGACATGATGCTCGGGATATGCAGTGCAAAGAATGGGGGTGCCGGGCTTTGCAGTGCTAGGGATGAGGGTATAGGTGAAACAAGATTGGCCACGTGTTGGGTGGGAGCTGCAGATTCTGAGTGATAGGTACATGGGAGATCAGGATACAATTCTCTCTCCATTTATACCTACTTCAAAATTTCCATAATTAAAGCATTTTTATAACTAGATAAATGGTTGTTTCACCTTTCTTTTATGGTTTAGATGTGGAAATGTGACCCATGAGGTTGGAGGTGGGGCCTGGTAGGAGGTGTATGGGTCATGGGGACAGTTTGGTTATGAATGGCTTGTTGCCCACTCGAGATAATGAGTGAGTTTTTAGTTCACACAAGAGCTGGTTGTTTAAAGGAGCTTGACACCCACCACGTCCTCCTTGCTGTCTCTTTTCTCAACATGTGGTACGCCTGACCCCCTTCCCCTTCCATCTTGAACAGAAGATCCCTGATGCCCTCACCAGAAGCAGATGCAGTCACCATGCTTCTTGTACAGCCTGCAGAACTGTGAGCCAAATAAATCTTTTTTCTTTATAAATTACCCAGCTTCAGGTATTCCTTATAGCAGCACAAAATGGACTGATACACTTTTTTATTCTAAATCAAGTCTTGCAAATAATATGTATGAAATCTAGATTAATAATCCAAATTGGCTTTTGAGTCTTATTTACTCAGGGAATATTCTCCCTAACCCTCATATATAGTTTTAAAGTATGAAGTTGGGAAAGAATCTTGTAGACATCCTTCCTTTCAACGTGAACTACCTATAGGAAAGAAGGAAAAAAGTTTCCCAGGGAGCTCTAAAGGCTGCAAGTCTCTAATTTCAACAAGATTTATGCCTCCTACTTC
Organism: Perodicticus potto; assembly: GCA_963574655.1. Taxonomy (NCBI): domain Eukaryota; kingdom Metazoa; phylum Chordata; class Mammalia; order Primates; family Lorisidae; genus Perodicticus; species Perodicticus potto. The sequence goes on from CAUYRH010116688.1 coordinate 13,412, forward strand.
GTTGATATTCAGAACACAAGTCTTGATGAGTCAAAAATTCATCTATTTTAATGCAATATTTAAAGATTCTTGCTTTGATAATGAAAAAGTCATTTACTTCTTAGAGACTGGTTTGAAAAGGGTCTAGCAACAGTGCTTACCATAAACACTTACGAGTTAGAACATAAGGTTTAAGCATCATTATGTTTTTTGGCAGAATCATTATAATTGCTTTATAGATTACTGGAACGTTGCGAGTGGCTTTTATTACCATGATTACTGTTCTAATAACACCAAGTAAACAACTGTGGCATCAAATAAATCTGGAACAGTAGCATATAAAATATGAAATAGGAGATAAGCAGTTATAGTTTTTCTTAATTAAAATTTACTCAATAGAAAAAAATGATATGCTCAATAACATAGGGAAAAATACCAAAATAGAATCATTTAATTTTATTACATAAATAAGAAAATATTTATTATAGTAATTACTTTCGGAAATAAAGTATTATGATTTGCCAGAATCAGCCTCTCACATAAATTTAATTATATCTCTACTGACACCCTAAGAGAAATAATAAGATATACTATGTATATACATTGGATCGTGCCAAGTGGTAAATTTATAATTATTAAAAACATGACCATTAGCAAAGAAATGTAACTGACCATGGACTCTATACTACGCACTTACCTTTACAAACAGAGATGTGATCTTCTCAGAGGTGTTATAGTAATGAGAGATATTATAGATCATTTTAATTGCATTTATAAGTGTAGGAATAGCATCAATCATGGATACCTGGAAAATGCCACAAAAATTTTCAGAAAAAGTATATCAAATTCAGCAAAATTCTAATAGTCTAAACAGTCCATCTTCATTGGAATAAATTTTGAGAGTTTATTAAATGCTTTGGATAAATAGACTTAATGATAATTTTTTTATTTTAGTTGCACATGGTTAATCAAATTTTATTTCGATGCAAGAAATTTATCCTGTTCATGATAAGCAGTAACAAGTTAACAGTTATCAATGATGAATTGTTAGTAACAGTTAATTTTGTGATAAATAAAAGCAGGCATTTCCTAAAGCAAAAGGTTTTTTTAAAAAATGCTAGAGCTGGGTGCAGTGGCTCACACCTATAATTCCAGGACTTTGGGAGGCAGAGGTGGAGCTTGACTTGAGCTCAAGAGTTGGAGACCAGCCTGAGCAAAAGCGAGACCCCATGTCTACTAAAAATAGAAAAACTAGCTGGGTGTCCTGGCAGGCACCTGTAGTCCCAGCTACTGAGGAAGCTGAAACTACTCTTGAGCCCAAGAGTTTGCAGTTGCTGTGAGCTATGATGGCACAGCACTCTAAGTAGCATGACAGAGTGAGACTCTATTTCAAAAAAAGAAAAGCTTTTTCCTACAGTTCTTTAGGGTATATAGTCCAGAATGTCAATTGTGATATTTAAGGGAAAATTTAATATACAACAAATATTTTTTTAACTATTATATCATATATATATTCAATAGATGCCCAATAAATTAAAGGTAGATATAGAAATATAGAAATCTATTGCATGTATAGTTTGTATAATTAGTATAATATGTACAGTCTTCATGAGAAAAAGCTTTAAGACCTTCCCGACAAACTGTAATGTATATGAACCATTATGTTCACTTTTGGTTCAATTAAGCTAGTGCAAAAAAGGATCATTAGTAGACTAAGAGTAGTAATGCTTAACTCACAGGATCACTGTTGTACAGAGGATCACAACACTTTTCAAGTGTGTACAAATATTTAACATTGTCCTTTGCTTCATTAGCTGCATCAGTGATTCGAATATCTGTCTCCCGCCACATCTAAGCACAATACAGAAAGACGATTTTAATGCAGTTACTAACAGAAGAACTTCCAATGCAACAAACAGTTGCCTGGACTCACCACAAATCCAGTGAGCACAAGTTCCACTTTGTTCTACGCATCTTGCATAACACCGAATCCAGAGGAGTGCTGGATATCACTATACTGAAGAGCAATTTAAAACTTTTGACTAAATTTTCAAAAGCATCTTTTCCAGGCTTCTTTTCTAAGATCTAACCCATGACGAGCAAAGAGGGCCAAGAGGGCAACACCACCATTTAAGCTCATTTTCTGTATTTCCTCTATTGTCAGCTGAACTTCCTTTCCTATAACCCTGTACTTTTGTTTATCTGTTAAAAGTAGTTATTATTTATTATCTGCCAACCATATGCTGGGATTGTGCTTTGAGCTAAGAACTTTAAAATGGAAAGATAATCTAAAAGCAAAAGAAGCTAAAGGACCTGATTTAGCACAGATTGATACATTCAACTGACTGCACAGAAGTCCGACTGATAGTATGTCTACACTGTATTCCAAGGCCCACGTCTTTTGTCTCTTTGAGCAATGATATAAGGTGAATCCAGAGCACACTGAATTACTTGCATGGACTAAAATTTGCAAATGACTGATAACATCCATGCAAATAACCTATGAAGGGCACACAGTGACTCAATCTGTACGAAAACAAAGTATGTAAACAAAACATATGTACCCACTAACACTGTGAAGTTTAAAAAAAGAGACATTATGGCATCAATATCAGGAGAGTTAGGCGGCCTCAGGATGGTCTCCAAAGATCACCAACTCCTTGTGTTCAAGCTCTTGTGTCATCCCTTCCTTCATCTTGGGGTGAATCTAGTAACTTGCTTCTGACAAATAGAATATGACAAACTGGTGGGTCATCACCTCTGGAATTAGTTTACATAGAGACTATGGCTTCTTCACTGAGTGTTCTCTTGCTTTCTCTCGCTTGCTTCCTCTAAGGGAAGCCAGCTACCATGTCATAAGCTTCCCGATGGAGAGGTCTATGTGGCAAGGAACTAAAGAAGGCCTCCAGCCAACAGCCAGCAAGAATTGCATCCTGCAATAACCACGTGAGCTGGCGTAGCAGCAGCCCTTCCCCCAACTGAGCCTTCAGATGAGCCCACATCACGACTACAATGTCATGAGAAGCTTTGAATCAGAAGCATCCAGCTAAGCTGCACCCCAGATTCCTGACCCACAGACTATGAGATAAAAATGAGTATTGTTTAGCTCAATTTACAATCGCCAAAATGTGGAAACAACCAAAATGCCCATCAACCCAGGAATGGATTAAAAAGCTGTGGTATATGTATACCATGGAATATTACTTAGCCATTAAAAAAGATGGAAACTTTATATCTTTTGTATTAACCTTGATAGAGTTGGAACACATTCTTCTTCGTAAAGCATCACAAGAATGGAGAAGCAAGAATCCAATGTACTCAATTCTAATATGAAGCCAACTGATAATCTAATACGTACCCACATAAGACAAAAACTCAAATCAATTCAAGGTGGGGAGTGGTGGAATGAGGGATTGGGGAGAGGGGAGAAAGAATGGGGGGTCACTGTGTATGGCACACCTCTTGGGGGCAGGACACAACTATGAAAGGGAATTTAGCTGACAAATGCAAGCAGTATAACCTAATTCTTTGTACCCTCAATGAACCTGAACCAACAAATAAATTTTAAAAATGCGTTGTTTTAAGCTGCTGAATTTTGGAGTAGTTCTTTTGCAATATAAAATAAATATACCAGAACTCAAAAATACATGTAAATAAGGTAATTTTTCATTATTACTACTTCGAGCTGGTCTGAATTCACAATGTATAAATATACCCAAAATCATATTACCATGCTATTCCTCAATTACATGCAATATCCTCTAATAATACTTATACGTACACGTACACTAGCCAAAAAGTGTGTTTCATCCAAAGGTTATTTCTACACTATCCAAAACTATCTGACGGCATATTAGCCAATCTTAAAAGTTTTTCATAAAGGTACAATAGCATTTTCTTGTTCCTAATTAGTCTGTGACGTGATTATACACAGAAGAGAATTCTCATTTGCATTTCGTAAGGCAAAAAGAAACAGCTGACGACCTTCAGCAGTTTTGACTTGGCCGCAGCGAGCACGGCCAATGCAGCCTTCACGTCTGGGCTTTTCAACTCATCCAAAAGGTAGTTAAACTTGGAGAGTCTCTTTTTCCAGTGCTCCAACTCTGCTCGAGGCCCAACGTCATCCGCCTCCTTCCTCAGCTGATTGTTTTCAGCAAGAACCTGAAAAAGCAGGGGAAACATATGAGCCACAGTGGGCAGCTGGAGACAGGACATACACGAGCAAAAACACAAGCAAATAAAGATTATGCTGTCTGCATCGTGCTATAGTCATATTAGTTTACATGGTTGAATGACAGCCCTTTGCTAACTTGACACGTGCCCATTTTTAAAACTTCAATAAAAATGTATTTGACATGTTCTAACTGAAACATTTTGTTTTCATTTTTCCCCATTTGAGAATGGTTTATATTTCAGGGGGTTTGGGGGATTTTTTTATTTTACTAATACATAATATACTGCACATTTATGGGATACCGTGAATATTTCATGCATATGTAATGATCAACTCAGAATAGGTCGGGTACCATTCCTTGAGCATTTATCACTTCTGTGTGCTGAGAACATTTCAAGTTCTCATTTATAGCTACTATGAAATATGCAATATATCATTGCTAACTACACTCATCCTAATTCACTATTGAAAATCACTTATTTCATGTGTTTTAATGAGCTTTTAGAGGCCTTGACCTCAGGAAGTTGTCTTGGTTATTTGGCTTACTGTATAATCCTACAGGAATATGACCTTGGAAAACCCCACGCCTCAGGCTAATTAATTTTACTTGTATTTACTTTTCCATGCAATGTCCACCTTCTTTCCTTCACTTAGGACTTTTCCATCAGTGTCTTTTTAAAGGTTAAGTCTCCAGCTCCGTTTTAGAGGACACACTGCGTTAGAAAACTCCTCATATTTGTACAAGAGTTGCCTCCAACGTAAATTAGACTTCAAGAAAAAACTGGGGAAGCCCAGGGAATATACGAAGTCACTTACTTTCTCTCTTAGAATTCTGTCTCTTCTTACCCAGTGACTATCAGTGAAAGCCACGCCGAACCTCTCACCTTTTCAAGGTCTCAGAGTAAAATACTCAGGCAAATGAAATGCCGCATTCTTCTGTGGCTGGTCCAGTGATGGGGCACCTAAAACCGACACTTAAGTTTCTGAAAATCACCTGTTCTGTCTGTTTGATCCACACTTTCATACAACCCTCGATTTTTTCCAATGTCTCGGGGTTATTGGCTAGAGTCAAGTAGTCCACGGGTTCCTTTAGAGTTTTCAGATCAAATACGTCACACTTTTGAAGGTTCACCTAGTTAAAATAAAAATTCAATATAAGATGCTGCTTTTGTGTGTGTGTGTGTGTGTGTGCGCGCGCAGTTTTTGGCTGGGGCTGGGTTTGAACCCGTCACCTCTGGCATATGGAGCCGGCACCCTACTACCTTGAGCCACAGGTGCCGCCCAAAGATGTTGCTTTTTAAAATACACACACACACACGCACACGCAGGCAGGCCTGTGTGTTTTACACTTTGCTAAATTCTGACAGAGTTCTGGAAAGCCACTGGGCAGCATCGGCCTCCACTGCGCTCCTGGTGACTTCGCTCACACCGCCCCAGCCTCGTTCTGATCCTAAAAGCCCACCGACCTCTCCTGCTCAGAGAGAAGGTCTCCTTCCATACGGGGGACCCAACCTACTTTCAATCTCTATTACAAAATGAAGTGGAACCATATGAGAAAACACTGCTTTTTTTTATTATTAGAGAAAATGCCAAGGATTTCCTTTGGTACAACCTGCCCTTCGGTCTTGCCTGCACCATCATTAATCACAAATATAAGTATGCTCGGCTCCCCAACTCCACATAATGTGGTAAATGTAATGACCCCCCCCCAATATCCCAGTATCTCAGTGGGATCCGTATTCCCAGGAGGAGGGAGGAGAGTGTCACATTGTCACCATTACCACAGGATCCATTCCACTGACTCCCACACAGACCTGGTGCGGGCTCTGCAATCCCCCCTTGTTCCTTTAGGGAATCAATCTCTCTCTCTCTCTCTCTCTCTCTCTCTCTCTCTCCCCCACACACACACACACACACATGCATCCACCACCCTCCACAGCACATAATCACAAATACAGACTTATTATAGATAACACAAAAGGTCCAGAAGGCACATCTCACATTTGCCAAACTTACTCTTACAGGCCCTTTAGTCATTGACTGAGCCAGAATCCAAGTCACTCTGTCCTCGTTCCTCCTC
>CAUYRH010116689.1:0-11841 GCA_963574655.1 Perodicticus potto
TTCTGCATTTAGTAAGGTTCACCTGTACCCTTCTAAGATGAACCGTAGGTGTGGCCCCACCAATTACCCTCCCTCCACCCCAACCTCCCCCCTCCCCTCTTTTAAAATAAAATTCTTCTTTTAGAATAGTTTTAGACTGACTCAACAGTTGCAAATATATCAGAGTTCCTCACATCCAATTTTCCAATACATTTTAATGTATTTTTAAAATCTTACATTAGAGTCACATTTGTGACAATTAAAGAAGCAATACTGATATCTCATTATTAACTAAAGTCCATTCTTTATTCAAACATTTCCTTTGTTGTTGTTTTACTTACAACAGAAAGGGTTAGTGACCCTTTTCTGTTTCAAGATCTTATCCAAAGCACCAAATTACACTCTTTAGGCCTCCTTAGGGCTCTGGCTATGTTAGTGACTCACCTATCCCTTTTCTTTTTCTTTGATGGCCTTGACAGCATAGAGGTCAGATATTTTGTCAACAATGTTGCTCAATTGGGATTTATTCAATATGTTTTCTCATGATCACATTGAGTTTACAGGTTTTTGAGAGAAATACCCCAGAAACAGAATGCCAGCTTTATCACATCATGTTAAGTGTCCATAACTACAACACAATGGACTACTGTGAAGACTGGCCTTCAACACCTGGCTTAGGTGCTGGTCATCAGGTTGCTCCACTGATGGTCCTTTCTCTGTCTTTTCATACTGTACTCTATGGAGGAAGGCACTTTCTGCAGCCCATATTCAAGAATATGATAAATACCACAATTTGATCATCATATGAAATATATATGTATCAAAACAGCAAGTTCAAAGCCAGCAAGTTACTAGCCCATGAATGTAATTACTTTTGTCAATTGCTTAAAAAAATCTTTAATTAAAAAAACCTAAGTAAAACATGCTACTTTGGTAACTTGTAGCCTCCAATGGCTTCTCAGTGATGCTTGAGTAAAATCCAAATCCTTATCCTTGCCAAAAGGGCCCTGTAAGATCTGGCTTCTATCTACTTCTCTGTACCCCCATCTCGGGCCTCCTTTCCAGCCGTAAAAACTTGCCTATTTTCTAGACCTTGAACTAACAAAGTTCTTTGCTATTTTAAGATCTTTAGCTTTAGCTGTTTTTTCTTCACTGACTAGTTTTTCCCCGAGTCTTCACATATTGAATTACTCATAATGTGATATCATTAAAGGTACCCTCCTATGGTATCCATCTGAGGTGGTGTCCTAGTTTCTCCATCTCATTTTCCTATAGTTTACCTCTAGACACTTGGCAAAGCCTATATGTTTCTTACAAATTACGTACTTATATGTAGCTAACAATTCTTACCTTCAAGAACGGAAGCTATACTAGAGATGAGCTCTACTTCCTCACCTGAGAAGCCCATTTCTATGAATAACTTGGCAAAAACCATTGGAGCTCTCTTCTATGAATTTCAGCTCTGCACTTATCCTTAGTATGACTTCATGCTCCTATTTATTAAATCTGTAAAGAATGTTTAGATACAAAGTTCACAGTCTATGGACTATGGGTTATTATAACAAGCCCACATCCAAGAATAATAAAAGTAGACGAGTCTCATGAGTATGGGTGTTAGGGGGGGACAGGAGTAGATAGAGGGTTTTGTTAAAAATGATTTAATACTAAAAATATGTTAACCCCTTCTAGTGTGGTTATTGTTTACCACCATTCACAGCAAAGCCACCACAATGATAGATGTAGGATACTTGTTAGAGAGTTGTAACTACTGAACAAGGTAACACTAACTTAAGATCAAATGTTTCTTTGGGGAAAGTTTCTGGAGACAAGAATATGATTGTTTTAAAGATGGAGAAAGATATTCTTCTATGAAAAGCAGCAGTCTGGGTTAGGTTTTTAGCATATGCCAGTAATTGCTAGGGAAGGTATGAAAGGAAATTAAAACAATGATGGTTCAGAAATTTTTCCCTAAATTAGAGTCCCAGGGAAAGAAATACGATTGCTCAAGGAAGGAGTCAGCAGAAGGCACATCCCAACATAGAAGCAGTTTATGAACCGTCTTGAAAGTCAAAGTTTTTCTTTGGGAGATGGGTGAATACCATTGATTTTTGTGTGTGTGTGTTTTTTTTTTTTTTGGCCGGGGCTGGGTTTGAACCTGCCACCCCAGCATATGGGGCCGGCACCCTACTCCTTTGAGCCACAGGCACCACCTGAACACCATTGATTTTGGAAGAAGACTGTGAGTACTGACCAGATACTGGAACCATCCACCATTGATAGTGTAATATTTTGCCTAGAGTTGTGGAGTAGCTTCTAACTGATCTTCCTACTTCCTCTTTTGCTCATTTGAATCTATACAAAACAACCATAGTGATCTTGTACACTTTAAGTCAAATGATAACTAAATAAATAAGAAATAAAGAATGTTCTTTGCTCAACATGCTTCAGTTGATTTGCACATCACCTAAAGGAATGTCTCTACGAGGAACCAGCTCCCGTGTGTCTGCAGCTCCATGCTGTTTCTTGTTTCACCACTGCTGCTTCTACCACTTGCTCTGTCTGCCCTTGCCAAGCTCTGTGTCTAGCAAGGAAGCCTACTAAACCAAGGCTTTTGAATTTGCTTCCTCTGGTTTGGATACTCTATACAATTACAAGTATGGCTTGCTCCATTCTATCCCTCAAATCTTTGCCCAAATATCATCTTCTCAGTAAACAATTCTCTTCCATTTAAAATTGGAATCCCCATAGGAAGGGACTCTTCACTTATTCATTTATTAATCTCCAAGAAACAGGAGATGAAATAGATGAAAATTCCTTGCTTCATGGAGCTTGTATTCTAAGGCATAGAAATGAAGAGAAATATTTTTAAAAAAATATTAGAGATAGAGATGGAAGACTACCAAGCTTCGGAGGAGACTGCTTTTGTTGTTGATGAAGTGAGCAACATTGTGAAAGAGGCTATAGAAAGTGTGATGGGGGGTAACGCGTACCAACACAGCAAGGACAATCAATGGACCACAAATGTAATAGAACAAACCTTAAGCCAACTCACCAAGCTGAGGAAACCATTCAAATACATTGTGACCTGTGTAATTATGCAGAAGAATGGGGCCGGACTTCGCACAGCAAGCTCCTGCTTCTGGGACAGCTCTCCTGACGGGAGCTGCACCTTGCGATGGGAGAACAAGACCATGTACTACATCGTCAGCACCTTTGGACGATCCATCTGACCTTGTCCAGCCTGTGACCTTTCTCCTTTGTCTCAACACTTTTATTCCATCTTCTAACCACCAACCATGAATTCAAACACCTTTCTTGTTTTCTTTAAGTGTGTTTTGTGGTACTCTCAAAATGTGGAGAAAAGAAACCAAATGGCTGCACTGTTGTGTAACTCTACACCGTAATCATACAGGTAGTTTGCAGTAGGTAGTCTGAAGCCTGTGTTGCCACTTGTCTTAACTCTGAATATTACTTTTCAAAGGTGCTAAAATTTACAATCTGCTAATGTGAAACTTGCTCTACTCTCTGAACTGATTCAAATACACTGATTTTCCATAGTTTATACTTTTGTTAGAATAAATTATTCAAATCTAAAAAAAATATTAGAGATAGATAGAGAAAGACTGAGAGAGAACTACAGGGGATAAGTGTTAATAAGCAAAAAAAAAAAAAAAAGAAAGAAAAAGAAAAAAAGGAGGGAGAATGGAGACACTAGCAGTAGAGGTGAAGGTGGACTTTTATACAGGAATTAGTATTTTTGCTACAATTATGGATTTAGTCATATTTCACCATTTTTCCCATCAATGTCCATTGTCTGGTCCAATATCCATCCAGGATCTCACACTAGATAAAGTTTTCTTGTCTCCCTTTTCTTCCATCTATAAATATTCTTTAGTTTTTCCTTATCTTTACTGACCTTGATACTTTACAAGATCATTGGTCATATATTTTTCAGAATGTCAATCTGGGCATGTATGAGTTTTCCCATGATTAAAGGTGGTTCCTTTTTGAAAAGAGTATCACAAATAATGTGCTGATCTTAATGAATTATGTCAGGCAGTAGTATATGGCGTTGATATTTCATGTGATGTTAACCTTGATAACTTAGTTTAAGTAGTATCTTCTGGGTTTCTTCACAGAGAGTTATTCTGTTTTCCTTTGGCCATTAATAAATATTTTGAGGGAGATATATTGAAGCTTTGCAAATTTCCTGATTCTTCTTAAACTATCGCCCATTAATTTTAGCAGCCAGTTACTCTTTTTCCTCTTTGTAATTCCTAAGTATCTTGAAGGAGATATGTTCAGGTTATGTAAATATCCTGTTTCTTCTTAAACTATCATTTGCTAATTTGGGGATCCATTGGTAGAACTTCCCTGCATCATTGCTGTAGTATTCTAACGGTAGTTACCCTCTTTGATGGAATTTTTCATTAGTTTAAAGCAGTTAAAAAATGTAATACAGAAAATTCTTATTTCATGTTAACTGTTTGTATTTTATTGGTGAGTACGTATAATAGTTAACATTATTTAGAGTTTACTGTGTGTCCGGTGCTGTGCTACTGATTTTATTAGCATAACTTTGTTTAATTGTCACAACAACTTTGTGAAAAAGGAATCATTGACATCCAAGTTGGAAGAGGAGGAAAATAAGGCACAGACTAGTTAAGATATAAAGCCAAGGGATGTCTTTTAGCCACTAAAATTAAAGGACATGTGTTGGGAATGTGCTATGCAGTCCGGATGTTGGAACAAAAGGGCATGGAGAAAGGCACATCGTCTCCATAGTGTTCCTGCCAAAAATGCACAGTGTAAATTTAATCATGGAAAGCATCAGACTAACACAAATTGAGGAACTTTTTAGAAATAACTGAAAATGCTAGCATTCTTCAAAAGGCACACATGGCCCTTTCTACAGCTTTATCCTGCCCAGTGCCCTATGTTTGTTTCTCATCAGAAAAAAATCAATAAAATCAGAAGTCCTGAAGGAGGGTGATGTTTCTGCTTTTCAGTTTCAAATTAAAAAAAAAAATTAAACACCATTAGTATGTGACTCTATTCATTAGAATTTTAAAAAGAACATTAAATTTTGGGAGAGACACTAATTTGAAAGGTGAACTATTCAACATGAGAAAGGACTTCTTAGACATGATGCAACTTACAATGTCTGCTGGTCCCTTAGAGATAAGCTAGCGTAGTAATTATAGGAATCTTAGTTAAATACCGTTTATGTAGCTCTGAGTATCGGTCTTCTACCTTCTACCTGTCTTCTGCCAAAGGAAAACAGAATATCAAAGTTCTCACTTGATCCCTACCTTCCACATTATCCACAGGGGTGGGAGGTGGCCCCAGGCAGGTATAGCTCTGGGAAAGGTAAAGGATAACTGCTTCTCACAATTCTGCATAATAAAAGCAATTACAATTTTCTTGTTAGGCTGCATAGAATATGTTCATTAGTCAAAATGGATGTATTAAAATGCTGAGTCAAAACTCTTATCTGCAAGCTGAGAATTTCTCCACTTGTCATCACCTCTGCAAAGGCTGAGAGCTACTATTCTGTTTCATTGCTTTTCTAACATTTTAGGTTCTTAAAAAAGAAGACTTTTTAAGATTGTGAGACTGTGACCCTAAATGGCTTGATGCTGTTTTTTGCAGAATTCTGTTTTGTGTCAATGGATAATCGTATTGTTGAATGTTATTTGATAAAGGAGCAATGAGAGATGAAAGGAAACACTATATTCTTCCAGGTTTAAAAGATGTGATGAAAAGTTGCAGTCCTTGGAGCTTCAAAAAAATTCTATAGTTGTTTTCTGAAAAAAAAGAAAACAGACAAATTTCGGATAAATTCTTTATGTGACATTTTAGTCAGCCTGTTAGCTTTAGTTTTTAAAAGAGAAAGAGACAAAGAGACTATTGAGTTAATAATAAAAATCTTAGTCTATGGATGCTGAAATTCCACAGGTATTCACTTTCTTTAAAGAGACTTAAATCTGATAGAGGTCCATTTCTGCTGGGTTGGTGGAATATTGAATTTCAGGCGTCATTGTGATTCAGAGTTGCATGTGTTTGCAAACATTCAATATCTTCTGCAGCAGCCAGGGGGTCGGGGGGTCACTCATCATTAGTCCTCTGGGTATCACTGACGATGCTATTGCTCTAGTCTGTGCACAGCCGTTTGGGGGGTCTGGCGATTCTCCAGTTCCCAGGTCTTGATTGAAGTACGCAGCACTTGGGAGAATATGAACACACTGTGGTTAAGATAGTGACTTTCTGAGAACACAAATATCACTATTTGTTCTAATGTCTTTTTCTAGCTCTTTCACTCTTTCCACTCTTTCATTCTACACAGCTTCTACTTTTATTTGTGAAAAAAATTCTGTGGCAAAAATATATTTATATGCCTATGTTCCTGCTTAGAGTACAATAGCAGAAGAAAACACAGGGAAAACCCCCATGTTTGAGAAAGTCCATGAAACTTGAGTGGGATTTAGATAGACTGAAATGGGGGTGAGAATATAAGTGCTAGGGGATATCTAAACATTATAAAGGAAAGAAGTAATATGAGATACATCTTGCAAGGGAGAAGAAGGTTCGTGTAAGAGGAAGAGAAAGATAAATTGGAAAGACCATATTTATACTAAAGATTGTGTATTATATAATTTAACAACCTTCAGGAAAGGAGAGTCTCGAGTGACTCTTATACTTCTGGACTAGGTCAGATTTTTTTCTGAAACAAGTTAAAAATGTATCATGGGCCTGAAAAGTTAAGTAAAATTTCATTATATTATCAAATTTATGGTCACATGTATGGCATGTTAAACTTTCAAATTATCTATAAGGGATTTTAAAATATTGCTAACTTCTTCCAAAAGCCAGTAAGACCTAGAGAACTGATGAACTCCAGAGACTGAAACTCATTAAAGAAGACAGACCAACGTTAATTCTTGACCTGTAACAGATTCCTAGAAATAGGAATCGTTAGAAGGAAAGTGAATTCATGTATGACATTCATTAGAACTATTTTGAATGGGAAATTCTTTGCGTTAAAGAACATTTATTCACTACCAAGAAATCTCCAGACACTAAATTAGAAGGAAGAAATTTCCCCTGTATATTGTCATCACTATTATTCTACCTACATGATAGTTAATTGCGAATCTGACACTTGCAGGTGCAGAGGAAGTTCAACCTGTCACGACTTATAATTCCAGAACACAAACCTATGCGCTCAAAGGAAAATCAATAATAAGAATCAGGAGAGTTGCAAAGAAGAAAATGTGGCTGAAGTCTATAATACATTATGCATCTTGTCCTGCATCTTTCAAAATGTATTTCAGCAGGCAGGTCCAAAATCAATTATGAAATTCATCAGGCCTAGCCAGATCACTCTAATTGGAAGAAATATTGTATCCTCTCCTGGCGAGAAGTGGAGATTGTGGAGTGGTCAAATACATAATTTCTACAGAAGACGGGCAGTGCACATAAATGCAGAAGTCAGGTGGGACACGCCTCCTCACTGCAGCTGACTGTTGCCAAGCAAGAATGGACTCAGTGCTTTCGATTTCACTTCCACTGTAGTAATAAATCTATTATATTTAATGAAAATGTGCCAAGTTTTAAAATGGCATGCACTAAAAATATCGGGTGATGAGGACACAACACATATGTGGGCCACATCGTTATCATGTCCTCTGGTGTTGCCTTGTCATCTGTAGTCACTTCTGGAAGAGGAACTGGATCTATGGTTACCATCTTATTCTGATTTATACCTGGATAAGGATTTCCAAAACTTCCCCAACATTGGGCTCTGAATTCAATTCTCAAGATAAATTTCTGGCCCTTTGTTTAGCTGAAAGATTTCTTCACTTTTCATTATTTTTTGTTTTTTATTTCATTTTAATTTTGTTCTATTTGCTCTACAAGTGATAACTGATGTTTTAGGAACGAATTATGGTACAGTATTGTCAGACAAATAATAGATTTGGATTAAAAAGGAATTGTGAAAGGTTTTAACAGTTATCTTCATACTTAAAGTGTGAAAATTTTTTCAGGTCCGTATAAATATTTCTAGTGTTCAAAACATTCTTAAATTCTTTTCTGGATTCAGGATTGCTCACCACACCTTGAACAAACTTTCTTCTATAACATGCTCAGCAGAACAAACTCAAACACTGAATTCCAGCTACAATTCCATCGTAACCAAATGTATTCCTGATCTAAATGCCACATTTACTAAGCCAATAGCATAAAGTTAAAAAAAAATACATACTGTTTCCCTTCCCTGTTCAGGTTTGTGTGTGCCCCAGGACTGAAGGCACGCTGAAGCAGCACTTTCCAAATACTTAAGTTAGAAACCGCAGTCTGTCATCCAGTCCATGAGCTCTGAAGTCAGAATGTACATCTACTGTCCCATCAATCCTTCTCCTCACCCGTTCTCACCGCTCCAGCTCAGGCTTCATTATTCTCCTTTACTATTTCAGACTTTACTGTGCCTGTGAATCACCTGGGGATTTTGTGAGAATGTGGACTTGAATGCAGTAGATCCAGGGTCAGGCTTAACAGTCTGCTTTTCCTGAAGCTCTTAGACGATACCAGGGGAGAGGTCTAAGAAAGATACTTTGTTCCATAGGAGCTAACACATTCTAAAATTTTCACCCTCCATCCCCCACCTAAAATATAAAACCAGAAACCAGGTCTCTAGGGTATCCCAGTAAAACTCTAGCATCAGAGTGGTTGGATAGTTAGTGAATGAAGGAAACCCACCCTGCCGAGCAAAGCTAAGCTATCATCACTGGTAGGGCTGCAGGCTGGCAAGCAAGAGAGACAGTTCCAGGTCTGGTTTCTTGGCCACCTGGGAAGTAAAACTCACTGGGAATCAAGCAGGGTGGAGGGAAGAGAGGGAAGGAGAGAAGAGGCAAAACCTACTCAGCAGGTACAATGAACACTATTAGGGTGATTGGCACGTTTATAACACTGACTCAAGCATGCATCAAAAAACATCTGTACCCTTTTAATATGTTTTTAGTTTTTGTCTTTTGAAACAGAGCCTCACTATGTCACCCTTGGTAGAGTGCTGTGGCGTCAGACCTCACAGCAACCTCAAACTCCTGGGCTTGGGCGATTCTCTTTCCTCAGCCTCTCAAGTAGCTGGGACTACAGGCAGCTGCCACAACGCCCGGCTATTTTTGGTTGCAGTTGTCACTGTTGTTTTAGCAGGCCGGGGCTGGGCTCGAACCTCCCTGCCTTAGTGTATGTGGCTGGCACCCTACTCACTGAGTTATGGGCTCTGAGCCCCCCCTTAATATTTTTAAATAAAAAAATAATAAAGCCAATTGGTAAGCTGCAAAGTCCTACCATGCTTCTGGTCCATCTTTCCTCAGGCTACCTTTGAGAATGGAATGAAACATAAAACATGACTAGGAAGAAGTTACATTCTTTTCTTCAGAAGGAGACTTTCATCTGTGGAAAATTTCTGGAACAGCTTCTCTTTGATTCTTTTACTATCTATGATTAAAAATAATGACCACTTCATGCCAAGAATTACAAGAAAATCAATAAAAGAGCATGATTATCTATCCTGGAGTGTCATTTCTGAGATTGATACAATGACTTTTTGACAAGCTCAGATTTTGAATCTGTGATTGGTATATCTTTGGCCTTATGAAATGAACAGTGAGATAAAATGTGTGAAAAATAAAACTTCTCTCAGGGGAAAGTGAAAATGACTCAAGAGTTATGCTGGAGTCTGGCTCATTGATAATCTCTGCAGTTTAACCATTTGTAAAACAGACCTATGAATTGCAGTATTAGATGGTGCTAGGTTTCAAAAGTTTGAGACGCCTGCAGTGAACACCATGAGAAAGCATGAGGTTTAATTATTACAGGAAGGTCATGGACCATCTGCCGGTAGACACTGATCTTTTTTATGTGAACAGTAAGTTCAGTGGGGGAAGACATGGGAAGCCTCAGGCAAAATTATATAAAATCCTTTCTATCCTTGGCTTGCTTATCAATAATTAATATGACAAATCTGGGGCCTGGGAGGCTGGTTGCAATAAAATTAAGCATTCCCCAAATGCCTCCTAAAATGGTAAACAATAAAAATGTTGCCCTTGATACAAGGCAAAGATATCTAACCTTAAATGCAAACAAAATGTGACAAACTGATAATAATCAAGATAACTTCTCACTGAATTATATTTCAAAATCAAAATGATGATAATTCTTTTCATCTAATTTTTTCAGTATCCTTATGTTTTATTCTTCTCTATGGCTGCTTAAAACATTTCTTAGACAATTAAAATACAACATGTCATTTTCCAATTATTATTATACTTCTTGGTTAGCTTTTTAAAGAGGTGTATGCATTTACAATATACTTAATTCATTTTCAAGCTATATAAGTGACTACAACAGGCACCACCTCCTGAGTCTACATATTCATTTTTCAATGAGAAATTGAAGGCCCTTTAACATAAGGGAGAAAGCAGAAGTTTTAGATTCCTGTTGAGCAAAGTAAATTTTCTCTTGTTACTTACTAGTCAAATGGACTTAAGAAATTTAAACAACCTTTCTGAATCTCAGTTTTTATAACTTATGAAATGGACAAAACAGTCGTTACAAAATCATTCAAATGACTGAGATAAAAATAGATAAAAGACTTAACAGAGGGCCTTGCAATATATTAAATAAAACATTTATATACTACAATTATATAATTATAGAAGAGGATTTATTTTTTTTATTAAATCATAGCTGTGTACATTAGTGCAATCAAGGGGTACAATGTGCTGGTGTCATATACAATCAGAAATGTTTTCATCAAACTGTTTAACATAGCCTTCATAGCATTTTCTTAGTTATTGTATGAAGACATTTGTATTCTGCATTTAGTAAGTTTTGCCTGTACCCTTCTAAGAAGCACCATAGGTGTGGCCCCACCAATTACCCTCCCTCCACCACAAACTCCCCCCCTTCCCATATTCTTGTGCTATAGTTGGGTTATAGCCTTCATATGAAACCTTTAAATTAGCTTCATAGTAGAGCTGAATCCATTGGATCCTTTTTCTTCCATTCTTGAGATATTTTGCTAAGAAGAATATGTTCCAGCTCTATCCATGTAAACACAAAAGAAGTAAAGTCTCCATCTTTCTTTAAGGCTGCATAGTATTCCATGATATACATGTACCACATTTATTAATCCATTTGTGGGTTGATGGGCACTTGGGCTTCTTCCATGACTTAGCAATTATGAATTGAGCTGCAATAAACATTGTGGTACAGATGTCTTTGTTATAATGTGATTTTTGGTCTTCTGGGTATATACCTAGTAAAGGAATTAAAGTATCGAATGGCAGGTCTAATTTAGATCTCCAAGTACTCTCCAAACATCCTTCCAAAAGGACCGTATTAGTGTGCATTCCCACCAGCAGTGTAGAAGTGTTCCCTTTTCTCCACATCCACGCCAACATCTCTGGTTTTGGGATTTTGTTATGTGGGCTAATCTTACTGGAGTTAGGTGATATTTCAAAGGAGTTTTGATTTGTATTTCTCTGATGATTAAGGATGGTGAGCATTTTTTCATGGGTCTGTAGGCTGTGAGGATGGTGAGCATTTTTTCATGGGTCTGTAGGCATAACTTGCAAATATTTTCTCCCATTGTGAGGGCTTTGTGCTTGCTAAACTTGCTATGTTCTTGGCTGTACAAAAGCTTTTTAATTTTATCAGGTCCCAGTAGTGTATCTTTGATACTGCTTCAATTGCCTGGGGAGTCCTCCTCATAAAATATTCACCCAAGCTGATTCCTTCAAGAGTTTTCCCTGCACTTTCTTCTAGTATTTTTATAGTTTCATGTCTTAAGTTTAA
>CAUYRH010116695.1:0-10999 GCA_963574655.1 Perodicticus potto
ACCTGTAGTCCCAGCTACTTGGGAGGCTAAGGCAAGAGACTCGCTTGAGCCCAGGAATTGGAGGTTGCTGTGAGCTGTGATGCCACATCACTCTATCCAGGGTGACAGCTTGAGGCTCTGTCTCAAAAAAAAAAAAAAAAAATGGCACCATGGTCCAACCCACCACACGAGGTCCAGCCCATCACATGTGGTCCAGCCCATCACATGTGGTTCAACCCTCTCAGGAGGGTTAGCTGGTGTGACTGTGAGCATAAACCGCACAGTCTGTCATCCGCAAGTGACCCTGGTAAGGCCCTGAAACAACACACTCAGGGAAGGTAGATGGCCGTGTTGCCTGGTGGCCACGATGTAGGGTCCCAGCACTGTTTTCTTAGTCTAATGGTTATTTAAGTCTATTACATTTGGCCTTCTTGTTACATGAAAATAGGTAGAAAATGAAAAAGTAAGTGTTCCTGTGAGAGATAAGATGTGTAAGTCTTTAAAAATTTTTTTCTTTTTTTTTGAGATGGAATCTCACTCTGTGTCCTTGCTAGAGTGCCATCATATCATCATAGCTCACAGCAACCTCACACAGTCAGGCTCAAGCAATCCTCCTGCCTCAGTCTCCAGAGCATCTGAGACTACAGGAGTCAGCCATGATGGCTGGCTAGTTTTTCCATTTTCAGTAGAGACACTCTTGCTCAGGCTGGTCTCGAACTCCTGAGCTCAAGCGATCCTCCTGCCTCAGCCTCCCAGAGAGGTGGGATTATGAGCATGAGCTACCACACCCATCCCAGATATACAGATCTTTTAATCCGAGTATAGGTGAGGCAAGGTGGGAGTGACAGGTATGCACACCTGTTAGTCTCAGTGAATTCAGACTAATCTTCCACAGATTCAGCTATGAAGAGAGCAAACAAAACTAAGATCACTATGAGAAGCTACAAATAGATGGCTTCGGGCTGTGCTGAAAAGGGAATTTGGGGTTTGCTCTCTGAGAACAGTCCCCTTGCAACCTGTGCACCCGCTGTTGGGTTTTGTGCAGGAGAGCAGCAGGCAGACCTTGTGGTCTGTTGTGTCTCCTTAGTCCTTTGGCTCTTATGCGGCCCAAGAGGGATTTCTCAGATCAGCTACATCACCTGTGCAAAAAAAAATAAGTGTGTTTTTGAGATTGTGAAAATCTTTGTGAAACAAGACAGGATATAGATACATAGAAAGCAGGAAGGTCGTATTTGTTATTATTGCCATTTAACAAATCGCTCTAAAACTTAGCTTAAAACAGAGTACACATTTATTTTGTGTGGTGTGGGGCTAGAATTTGGGCATGGCCAGCTGGGGCCTCTGCTCAGGATATCCCACAGTCCACAAAGAAGCCGTTAGGTGAAGCCACAGTACCTCAGGGCTCACCTGGGGCATTGCCCACTCCCAAACTCATTTTTTGGGTATTGGCCAGATTCATTTCCTGCTGGCTGTTGGGCTGAGAGACTGAGGTCCTAGGTCACTGTTGGCAGAGCCTGTCCTCAGTTCCTGTCCAGGTGGCCCCCTCTGTCAGGGCAGGTGCGAGAGACAGTCTTTTGTAACCTAATGCGGAAATGGCACCATCACTTTTGCTGCATTCTATTTGTTAGAAGCACAATACCAGGATCAGCCTGCTTTTGAGGGAACGGGATTCCACGAGGGTATGAGCCCCAGGGGGCAGACTGCTGGGCACCAGAAGCTGCTGATCACAGACATGTAGAGCAGTGGAGGGAAAAATTGTGGGAGACTTTGAAAGGAACCAGAAAGATGACTCTTGTCTTCTGGAGGAAGTGAAGTGGTGTCTGGGGCCCTTC
Organism: Perodicticus potto; assembly: GCA_963574655.1. Taxonomy (NCBI): domain Eukaryota; kingdom Metazoa; phylum Chordata; class Mammalia; order Primates; family Lorisidae; genus Perodicticus; species Perodicticus potto. The sequence goes on from CAUYRH010116695.1 coordinate 1,812, forward strand.
TAGATTACTTGCCTTTTTCATTGTTTACAATTGATCAGAAAACTGGCAACAATGCAAATGATTCTTTTGATAAGTCTATGTTTGAATATGGGAAATGGTCAAATGGTAGCTAGAAATGAAATTGAACTGTGTCTCTTGAAGGCGCTGTTCAGTGTTGCGCTGATCTGTAAATTCGGTTCAGCATTCCTGATTGCCCATGTAGTGAGAGGTATGGGTCTTTGCATGTTGTTGGTTTCCTCTAATTCATGAGTTAAACAGGATGTTGACATGCGTTCATTTTATGTTGGCATGAAAATCAAAGGTGTAAAGAGAAATCAGAGCTCCTTCTAGTGGCGCCTGAACATTGTCTTGGGGGCTCTGGGCCTACTCTGTATCTCTAGCTGCAGACTCTGCTGGGGCCCCTGGAGCTCTTCTCCACCTGTCCTACCTGAGGACTTTAGCCCTTTTGCTACCTGAGGCCTCCCATGTTAGAAGAATACATTCCATCCCCACAATTCTAAAGGCAAGGAACAAATGAAACTGCTGAGTTAAAGATGAATGATTTTTTTGTTGAAAATGGTAATTTTTTCCATAAAAAATGTGAGCACAGGTCACATACAGTCTTCCCCTCCTGTTTCATGCTCTTTTTTATTCCACTGGCCTGATTAAATACAGCATAATCATGGGTCTCAAATCTCTAAAAATTTTGAAGCAATGTCCTTTTTTTTTTATCTTAAAATGACATACAAGAGTTAACAGGCATGCTTATGTATGATTGGGTGTCAGAACAACAAACTTAAATTACATGTTTATTCTGAGGCAAGATTGTGTGGGAAGATTTATTTCTAATCAGTGGAAATATAATTGTTATTTTTCTAATTGTTTCTACAAATGGAGAATTAATTGGCCTTAAAATTTGCCCTTTCAAAATTAGCTAATTACCTTCCAGTTTTCCATTCAGCAGTAATACATTTGATGGCAAGTTGGATGGGGAAGCAAACGTGAGAGAATATATTAAAAATAATAAAGATAAATTGTTGTAAGATAATGCTTACATCCATCATGAATTTGTTACTGTATTTCATTATTACCTAATGAAAATTAATACATTGCTGAAACTTTGGAAATTGAAGAGGAAAAAATGACCCTAACACAATTGTTACTGCCTAATGGCACATTCCTGCATGCCCTCTAGTCTTTCTCGTTATGTATAACAAGTTTTTACATAGTTGTGCTCATAGTATCTGTCTTATTTTATAGTTCTTTTTGTTAACAATGTGTTGTAAACACTATCAGTGTTGCTGCATATTGCACCAAACTAATATTTTACATATTTTTATTGAGGTATAATTTCACTAAAAATGGGTCAATGATCTAAGAGTCTTGACAAATGTATACAGCTGTGTAACTATCAGCACAATTAAGATACAGAACATTTCTATCACTACATAAAGAACTTCAGCCCCTCCTTTTGCTCACCAGCATCTGCTAACCACTGATTTGTTTTCTGTTCGTATACTTTTGCCTTTTCACGAATGCTGGGTCTTTCACTTAGCATATTACATGGGGGATTCATCCAAGTTGTGTGTCTCTTCTTATTATGAGTGGAGTCGTATGGACACAGCACGTTGTGTTTATTCATTTTCCTGTTGAAGTGCATTTGGGTCGTTTCCAAGTTTGGGCAGTTATGAATAAAATCATTATAAGCATTTGCATATAGGTTTGTGTGTGAACATTAATTTTAATTTTTCTTGCATAGATGCCTAGAAACGCAATTGCTAAATTATTTGATAAGTCTATGTTTGAATATGGGAAATGGTCAAACTGTTTCCCAAAGAAGCACTACCATCTTGCATTTCCTCCAGCAATGTATAAGATTTCCCATCCTCAGCATCATTGCCAGCTCTTACTATTGACTTTATTTTTAACTTTAGCTTTTCTGATAGGTGTGTGAGTGTGTCTCATAAATGGTTTTGTATATTTAGAAGGTAAAGTTTGCTTGTTTTCTTATTATTGAGCTTGTGATTCATTAAATACTCTCCAAATGAGTCTTCTATGAAATGCATGTTTTCAAGTATTGCTGACAGTTTGTGCTTATCTTTATATTCGTACAGTAGTAACTTTACAAGGGCAGAAATTTTTAATCTTGATGCTGTCCAGTTTGACAATTTTTCTTTTATGATTATACGTTTGGGGTTGTATTTAAGAAATCCTTGCCTAAACCAAGGTCACAAAGGTTTTCTCCTGTTTTTTGTTTTAGAAATTATTTTAGTTTTACGTTTTACATTTAGGCTTATGATCCATTTTCAGTTAATTTGTGCATATGTCGCAAGATTTGTATTTCGCTTCTGGATGTCCACTTGTTCCAGAACCATTTGTTGAAAATATTATCTTTTCTTATTAAATTGTCTCTGTCAGAAATAAATCAACCATGTGTCTGTTGATCTATTTCTAACCTGTCTCTTCTGTTCCATCAATCTATGTGATTACCATGTCATTGACACCATGCTGGCTTATTTACTGTAGTTTTATATCAAGTTCTGAAATCAAATGATGTGAGTTCTCCAACTTGATCCTTTCTGAAGATTGTTTTGGCTTTCCTATGTCCTTTGCCTTTCCATATAAATTTTACCATCAGTTTTTCAATTTTTATAACATTTCTGGTGGTATTTTTATTGGAATTGGATTGGGTTTATAAAATGACTTTAGGGAGAATTGATAATAATATTGAGTTAAGGCTGAATGCGGTAGCTCAAACCTGTGATTCTAGCTCTCTGGGAGCCTGAGGGGGGTGGATTGCTTGAACTCAGGAATTCAAGATCTGCCTGAGCAAGATTGAGCCCCTGTTTCTAATTTAAAAAAAAATAGCTGGGTGTTGTGGTGGGGCCTGTAGTCCCAGGTACTCGGGAGGCTGAGGCAAGAGAATTGCTTGAGCCCAGAAGTTTGAGGTTGCTGTGAGCTGTGATGCCACAGCACTGTACCAAGGGCAACAAAGTAAGACTCTGTCTAAAAAAAAAAATAAATAAATAAATAAAAAAAAATAAAAATAGGCTCGGCACCCACAGCTCAGTGGTTAAGTTGCCAGCCACATACACTGGGGCTGGCGGGTTTGAATGCAACCTGGGCCTGCTAAACAACAATGACAACTACAACAACGACAACAAAAAACAGCCCAGCATTGTGGTGTGCACCTATAGTCCCAGCTACTAAGGAGGCTGAGGCAAGAAAATTACTTAAGCCCAGGAGTTTGAGGTTGCTGTGAGTAGTGACACCATAGTATTCTACCAAGGGTGACATAGTGAGACTCTGTCTCAAAAAAAAAAAAAAAAAAAAAAAAAAGGTAAAATTTTTATGTGATCTGAATAGAAACCAGATTATCAAATAATGATAATAATAATGATAATAATGAGTCTTCTGGTCCAGGATTATGGCATATCTTTCTAACTTTTTAGGTCTTACTTAATTTCTCTCAGCAACTTTTTTATAGTTTTCAGGGTACAGATGCTGGACATATTTTGATAGATTTAATTCTGAATAGCTCACTGTTGGGGGTTGTCTAAAATGGCATTTTAAGGCATAAATTTACATTTGTTACTTGTTGGGATGTAAAATATAATTGATTTTTGTGCATTGATCTTGTGTCTTGTAAACTTGATAAATTCACTTATTAATTCCACAATTATTTTGTTTGTATTTTTTTTTTATTTTCTAAGTAGATAATTATGGCTATGAATAAACACAGTTTTATAAATCAACACACAAAAATTAATTGTCTTTTTATATGCTGGTAATGGAATAATCTGGAAATAAAATTAACAGTTTCATTCACAAAAGTATTAAGAAAAATCAACTTTTTAGGATTGAATTTAGTAAAAGAAGTACAAGAGTAATTACTGAGCAATACAACATGTTGATAAGAGGAATAAAAGATTTAGATAAGTAGAGAGACATTCAGTGTTCATGGTTTGGAAAACAGCATAATTAGGATGATAGTTTTTCCAAAGTTGATATATAGATTTAGCATAATCCATAAAACAATAATTTACTACAGCTGAATGATGTCAGCAAAATAGCAAAGTAGTCAGCTCTAAGCTCTTCTTCCTTATCAGAAACCTTGAAGAACAAGCAGAAACTATCTGAACCAACACTGTCAAAACTCTGGAATCCACTCAAAGATTTACAGTAATTAAGCTGAACCAAATTAAAGGTGAAGTGAAAGTGGTAGTTTTGTGGCACTTTTACTTGCACTTGTGCCCTCTATCCCCAGGATGGTGGCAGTCTTAAAGCTGTGGCAAATCAGTCTTAGAAGCCAGTGCTTGGTTCCAGAGACAGAAGAGCAGACCTTACTTGTAGATTATTGTGTGCATCTGTTCTACCTTGTCAGAAGGCTACCTGAAGGTCTGAAACAAGACTCTGTTTTGTCTAACTCAGAACACAGGCTGGAAAAGTGGTGGGCATTGCTTGAAAACACATAAGGAAATCTGGCAAACTATAGATGCCTGGGGCAGAAGCTTACTGATTCAGACAAGCCAAGAGCAAAAGCTGGGGGAGATTCTTTGGAAAATTAGGTTATTCAAAAGTACTCATGCATGGGAATTTAGAAAGCCCATCAGGGCAAGATGCATGCTCACAAAAGACCACAGACAACCCTACACTTTCTTTCTTTTTTTCTTCTTTTAGAGACAGAGTCTCACTTTATCACCCTTGCTAGAGTGCTGTGGTGTCCCACAGCTCACAGCAACCTCCAACTCCTGGGCTCAGGCAATTCTCTTGCCTCAGTCTCCTGAGTGGCTGGGACTACAGGCACCTGCCACAATGCCCAGCTAACTTTTGTTGCAGTTTGGCTGGGGCCGGGTTTGAACCCACCACTCTCATTATATGGGGCCAGCACCCTACTCACTGAGCTATAAGCACCGCCGAGCAACCCTAAACCTTCACTTCAAGTTTAGCCCTAGTTTCAGTGGAAACCTTTCTAAGTGCTAATAGAGTGTACCTGTACAGAGCCAATTTGCAAAGACTGGGGGAAGTCTGTCCCTCCCTATCTCCTTTCTTTCCTTCCTTCTTTCTTTCCTTCCTTCCTTCCTTCCTTCCTTCCTTCCTTCCTTCCTTCCTTCCTTCCTTCCTTCCTTCCTTTCTTCCTTCCATGTGTGTTTTAAGCTCTTGGTATTGAAAGAAATATCATTCAAAACATTAACTGAATATGAGCTGAAGGAACAGAGATTTCACATGAAAAAAAATACAGTTTTTAGAAAAATAGTATGGAAAAGTACCGAAACAAATGGACTGCTACATTCTTCAATAACAATAACAAACTGCATCAACAACCACACACACAAAAAAGTAACATAAAAGAAACAAGCTGTTGGGGTCCTGCCCCAGAAGCAGGGTCCACTAAGACCTGTGGAAACCAGTGGTGATTGACTGAAGAAATATAGAGTTAGAAATGATGGTAAAGGAAGAGACATGAAACACAGAATAGAATTAAAAGTGAGAGCTCAGGGGTCCATTGCCCATTTGTGGGCTTCTGGCAATGGCCCAGAGTGTTTGCTCCATTCTGATTTTATTGAAGTCTTTTTGCCCAGAGGGCAAGATGAAGGAAGGAACAAAGATGTCAGTAGTCTCTCTGATTGAGCATACCAGCTCTTATTGTTATTATTATTAACCTTAAGGGTAGCCTTCAGAAATCTGAGCCTTGTATAGGGAGAGGTTTCTGTTTGAGACCACACACACAGATTTCTAGGGAGGTGTTAAACTCCATTCGTTCTCTGTGGAGTAAAATGCCACCAGCGTTAATCTCCTCTGAGGAATTGGTGGGAGGGAGGAATTTTCCTCCTATCACCACCACAGAGGATCTTCCTCTGTAATAAGGGATATAAGCTCTTCTGACTATATCTCAGGGCTCAAGCTACTTCCTTAATCTCTGCCCCAGGCAAATGCAAATCTCCATAATGAGTATTTGCTTTGCCTGTTTAATGGGCAGGAAATGCTCTAGAAGATGTATCTTTTGTTAGGACTTGCCACAGTCTCCTCTATGGCCTTTATTCTCCTCGGAGTGCTCACAGACCCAGCAGGATGTTTGTAAGCTGTATCCCCAACAGGTTAGAATTTCAGAAAAGGCAAGAAGCTTGCTAGCAATGGCTAGCTTAAATATAAACTAGCTGACTTTTCTTTGTTTTGACTCACTCAGCTTACTTTTTAGTTTTCCTCTTTTTCTGGGGTGCTTTCCTTTGCCAAGAATGGGGTCTTTGGTCCCCATTCTACCAGCATGAGCCCATTAAAAAGAATAAAATAATTTGATAGAAACCATCCCTGAGGCTATGTCAAGGTGGATGCTTAGACATAATAGAAAGTCAATAGTTCTCTCATTCAGAGCCTTACATAACAGTCCTCCCTGACCCTTCTCAGTATTATCTCTCTGGGTTTCCCCCAGGGTAGGTTTTTGCTGGAGTTGATATTGACCTTCTTGCTGAGCTCTAACCCAGCCCCTCAGTATAATGGAATTACCCCATTTTCAGTTCTCACTCGCAGCCATATTCCTCACAATCTTAACACAGCTGGGCAGCAAAAGGTGGGCAAAAATATAACATGAACACCCCCAATCAGATATGCCCTTCTCAGGTAACTCCAGTGTACACACATTTCTTCTTCATTGAGATATGAATTTCATATTGTATTGTAGGTAACAGTTTATGAACTATTTGTTACTCTAAATGTAGCAATGCACAATAAATTATGTCATCCATTGTTAAAAAAGAAAAAAAAAATCTCTGAGGAAGACCAGACATTATACCAATTAGACAAAGTCTTTAAAAAAATGATCTTAAATGTGCTCAAAAAGCTAAAGAAAGAAATGGGCAAATAACTAAAGGAAGTAAGGAAAATATCATATGAACAAAACAAGAATATCAACAAAGGGGTAGAAATTATAAAAGGTATCAAACAGAAATCTTCATTAGGATGAAAATGAAAAACTCACTAGAGGGGTTTCAACAGCAGATTTTGGAAGGCAGAAGAAAGAATCAGCAAACATGAAGATTGGACGGTTGAAATTTTCCAGTCTGAGGAGTGGAGAGAAAAGAGAATAGAGAAATATGAATAGATCCTAACCAACACCACATACATATTATAGCAGTTACAGAAAAAGAAGAGAGAGAAAGAAAGAGCCAGAACAAATATTTAAAGAATTAATGGCTGAAAACTTCCCAAATTTGAGGAAATACATGAATCTATAAATTCAAAAAGCTTAATGAACTTTAATTAAGGTGTAGGGGCCAAGGAAAAACTTCCCTTTTGCCATCTGAAAGTTTGGTGAAAATTTAACTCACAAAATGAGATTAATAAGAGAAAAGACATACAAACATACAAATGTACATGTGAAGTAGAACACAGTTGCAGAAGCTTGAGGTACAATCTTGAGTTTACAGAAAAACAGGGAGCTCAGAGCCTGGCCCCAAACAGGTTATCATCATAAATGAGATTTATAGTGGCATGACAGGTTATGGAGAGAAAGAAGAGGAGGTCTGTTATGTAAATAGCAGCCCTCAAAGAAAATAGATGGTAATGTTTCTTTCAGACCTTTAAAGGTGTCAGACTCTCAGATAATGCTAGATCTGGATAAGGGAAGGCCTGGCTGCGTCAATGTTGATCCTCTACAGATTCAAATCTCCCCCATGAAAGATGGCTTTGTATAGCTACTACTGTTTGTTTCAAAATATGTCAAAGAAATATATCTTGGGGTGAAATATTTTAATTTTCTTCTGAGGTAAATTTAAAAAGACTCATAACAAGACTTATAATCTAACAGTTAAAAGTTGAAGACAAAGAGAATCTTCAAAGGAGCAATGGAGAAGTGACTCATTGCATACAAGAGAGAAGAGGTTGTCATATTCAAGGGATTTTGAATCAGATTTACAGCTGATTTCTCATCAGAAATCATGGAGGCCAGAAGGCAGTGAGATAATATATAAAAGTGTTGACAGAAAAATGCTGCCAACCAGGAATTCTATATTCAGCAAAACTATTTTCAAAAATGAGGGAGAAATGAAAACATTCCCAGATAAACAAAAGTTGAGGGAGTTCATTACCACTAGACCTTTTCTACGAGAAATGTTAAAGGGAGTCTTTTCAAGCTGAAATTAGACAGTATCTTGAATCCACATGAAAAAAGAGTACCAGTAAAACAATCTACGGAGGAAGGTATAAAACAGTATAAATGTATTCTTTGTATGTAACTCTTTTATTCTCCTATCTTTTAAAAATTACAGTTGAATAAAACAATAATTATTAATCTATGTTAAAAGATATACAGTATATAAAAATATAATTTAGGAGCAAAGTTTTGTATAAAATTGAGATTAAGTTAACACTAACTCTTAACTGGTCTCTCATTAGAGTATTTTAAGATGATAATTACAATCCTCTCAAAGCTACTAAAAAAGAAAATAGCATATGTAAATAAAATATGTTATTATTATATTATATAAAATATATAATAATAGAAGGGAACAAAAATGACACACTAGAAAATATCTATTTGACTCCAAAGAGACAGTATTGGAGGAATTGAGGAACAAAGAGACATGAGACATGTAGGAAAAAAGAATACCACAGTAAGAGATAAATCCTTAAATGTGCTCAAAAAGCTAAAGAAAGAAATGGGCAAATAACTAAAGGAAGTAAGGAAAATATCATATGAACAAAACAAGAATAATAGTAATTACATTAAATATAAAGTAATTACATTAAATATAAACAGATTAAACATTTTAGTTAAAAGACAGAAATTGGCAGAATGAACAAAATAAATGATCCCACTATATATACTGTCTACAAGAGACATATTAAAAAACCCAAATAGGCTGAAAGTCTAAAAAGATGGAAAAAATACACCATGAAATCACTAATAAAAAGTGGAGGGGCTATCTTAATATTGGATAAAAATAGACTTTAAGAAAACTTTGTTATTAGAAGACAAAGAAGCTCAGCGCCTGTGGCTCAACAGGTTAAGGCGCCAGCCATGTACACCTGAGCTGGCGGGTTCGAATCCAACCCGGCCTGCCAAACAAAAATGATGGCTGCAACCAAAAAATGGCCAGGCGTTGTGGCGGGTGCCTGTAGTCCCAGCTACTTGGGAGGCAGAGGCAGGAGACTCGCTTGAGCCCAGGAATTGGAGGTTGCTGTGAGCTGTGACGCCATGGCACTCTCTCCAG